>JAJEJO010030730.1:0-16351 GCA_020662805.1 Glaucomys volans
ATTCATTTTATTTTTATAATGTTTTAAAGCATTCTTTCTTTTCCTACCTCACATTTTACACTTGCTGCTCTTAGTCCCTCTTTTCCCTCTTACATTACCTGACACTGCTTCAATTCCTGCCCACATGATCCATCCATCTCTTTTCTTCTTTTTACTTTGGTGTATATTATTTTTCTATCTTTCTTTCTTCTCTCTTCTTTAATCCAATTTTTCCCTTCTCCCCTTTTTAGCATCTATAAAATATAATATCAATTTTACGATTTTTATTAATTAGTTTTTCACCCTATTCTTGGACATTAGTACAAGTTCACACCTGGATTACAGGAGCTACAGAGAACACTATCAACAACCCTGCTCCCCCAGCCCCACCACCACGGTGCCCATTAACCAACGAATGGATAAATAAAACATGGTATATGTACACAATAGAGTTTTAGACATAAAGAAGACTGAAATTATGATATATATGGATAGAAGTGGAGAATATCATGCTAAGTGAAATAATCCAGACTCAGAAAGTTAGGTGTTGAAATTTTTCTCTGACAAGTGGAAGCTGAACTAACTGAAGTAAGTAAAAAACATTTGGGAACAAAACTAACCAAGAAGATCAAACACCTCTACAGTGAAAACTATAGAACACTGAAGAAAGAAATTGAAAACCTTAGAATATGGAGAGACCCTCGATGTTCCTGGATAGGCAGAATTAGGATTGCCAAAATGGCCATACTACCAAAAGTGTTACACAGATTCAGTGCATCCCCCATCAAAATAGCAATGCTACTCTTCACAGAACGAGAAAAAAGAGTCCTCTCTCATGTGTAAATATAATTCACCAACAAAAATACTTTAAAAAGAATTTTGGTGATTTATTTTTTTCTTTATCATTTTAATTGTAACATCTATCAGATAATATGATCATTTGATACATACACACACTGCACAGTGATCAAATTGGGGTAGTTAACATTTTCATCTCCATTATGTATTTTTTAAGCTTTTTATTAACTACTAAAAATTACACATATTTAAAGGCACAGTGTGATTTTTCAACAGGATTCCTCATGGTCATACAGAAATGAAAAGAAAAAGAGATGACTCAGGAACCCCCAGATTTGGACCTGAGAAGTGCAGGTCCTTGAGCATAGCAAGATCACCCGTGAGCTTTAATTTTATTAAATATGGAAGCAATTCCTATCTACAATCATAATGAATTCCCATCTCAAATTCACTTTCACTCTTTTCTTCACTATGAGCGAGCATTCTTCAAAGTTGTGCTTGAGAAAATTCTTACAAATTTATCATTTTCCTTTCATAAAGTCATGGATTTTTTTTTTTTTTTGGTACCAGAAATTGAAAACAGAGTTGGTTAAAAATTGAGCCACATCCCCAACCCTTTTTAATATTTTATTTAGAGAAAGGGTCTCTCTAAGTTGCAGAGGATGACTTTGAACTCACAATCTTCCTGCCTCCACCTCCCCAGCAACTGGGATTACAAGTGTGCACCACCACACCTGGCACTTCAAACTTTCTTAAAATTTCATTCCTGATTCCTGACTGTGGTTCTTTATGATTTAACTTTGCCTATACAAGTTAACTCTCCTCTCTTTTAAGCAGTTGATAATTCATAAAACAGTTACATATTGAAATAACAAAGTGCTATTATAGGTAGAAACATTTTCATCCTTCTACTAAATCCCAGGTCTTACATTTTCAGTGCCACAATTTCTTTGGAGGTAGGTTAGCTACACTGAAGAAGGCACAAGGTGTGGAATGTGAAGACTGAGGGAGGGGAGGCCCTCCTGTCTGTCTTCTGCCACAACATCAATATCGCTTCTTGGAAAAGAGATGTACAAAGATCAGACAGGCTCATGCCTCCATTGTCTCTTAGAAAGTACCTGCTCTTCCTTGCTGTTGATCACCACCAGATGAGCCTCCATTCTAGAGCAGTTCTCCTGACTCTTATTCCAAGGTTTTTCATCAGTAGCAATAAAGTAGCAACTGGAACTAAATGACATCCAGTTCTTTGGGCAACGGCTCCAGACTTTTCCTTTATTGGGAAGAAGGGCATATAGGTACAATATATGACAACTCATTTTCAAAGTACGTATACTATTGAATTTACAGACCATAGGAAACTGCATGAAAGCTGCAATTCAAAAATTCACCCAGATATAAAAAGGAGACCCCTTTCCTTGGGTGCCAAGGAGACAAATCTCCACCAGGGAGTCAAATGTGAGGACCACTCTCTCCTGCTGACTGGTAGATGGAAAACCAGTTAAAATATAATGTTCAAATAAGACCCAGATTCCAAACCCTCAATACAAAAATGTCCACATTTCAGCAGAAAGCAATTATACATACCAAGGAGAAGGAATTTATCATATTTAGTAAAAGGTAATAATCAACAAACACACACACACACACACCCACACACACACACACCACAAAAATCCCCAGATAACAAAAATGTCAGAACTATCTGACAAAGATTTTAAAGTAGCCATGATAAAAATGTTCAACAAGAAGATATAAACAAACTTCAAATAAAGGTAAAAACCTGAGCAACTTTGTGAATCCCTGTCTCAAAATAAAAAATAAAAAGTGCTGGGGCTGTGGCTTAGTGGTTTAGGGACTCTGGTTCTGGTCCCCAGTACCCTTAACTAATATAACAGCTAAATAATTCTATGGAATCCTAATCCGACTGCTTTTGAAATATCCTTACTAGTTAATAGCTTAATAATAACTGACACTGTGTTTACAAGATGGGGTTAAAATATGATCTTTTAATATCTGCTCAATTTTTCTGTAAATGTAAAAAGGTTTTTAAAATAGCATATTTGAATGTTAAAATTTTATAATAATTTATTAATAAAAATTCACAATAATACATTATTATCATTTTTATCAAATTGTTTTGATTGACATGTGAGGAAAAAAAGTAGCCTTGCACAGAAACCTCAGAAAGAAGCTCAGGCTAAAGAAATGCAATAGCAATAAATCCTTTTCACAATCAAGCTTCACAGGCACGACTTTAGATACTTTAAGAGTTTTAGATCCTAAGGAACTGTACACTTTTGGCTTAGAAGGAACTGTACCCTTTTGGCTTAGAAGGATCATGAGACTCCACTTCTTAGTGTGATCTCCCTGGAAATCATAAATACTGATTTGGGATCCTTACAGACTACAGGCAGTGACTGAATTCTAGGCATATTAAGTTTTACCTTCCATGGTTGGATTGTTCCTTACACACTCCAAATTTGTGTGAATCATTTCTTTTATACAACTTTTACAGTTTTTTCCTTCCAGCAGCTGAGAATGTTTTGGAAAGAAAACTGGAAAATAAATAAAAACCAATCATTTTTCTGGAAGCATTGGGTCATTGCTCTTTACTGTTGATTTCTTGCATTCTACAGAGAAACAAAGACTGCAGATGTTCAATTACCTGACTGAACAGAGTCTGACAGGACAAGTTTCCCCATAACTCCAAAGTCAATGGAATCCTAATCCTACTTCTTTTTAAATATTAAGGATCTCCAGGAGTAGCTAAAAGATGAGGAGTTGAAAGAGGACGTGACAGTTCCATCATAATAAGATCTAAAGAAATTTATTCATAGTTTCCTTCCATCATAACCTAAGATGCAGACAGAAGCTCAACTTTGTGCTACAGGAGTGGAAGTCATTTAAGGAAGTATACAATCTGGGACGATGGGGAAGGAAGAATTTGCTAATTTTAAGCAATTCTGGATTATCTTAAAAAGCAGAAAAAAGAATTGTTTCAAAACCCCCAAGATTGATCAAGAGGACATTGTTCTTCATTCCTTTTGTCATTTAACTCTTCATCTCAACTGGCTCTAACTCCTCAGTGCACCATGTCTGTCCCATTTAGAAATAACTCACCCCTCCCTCTAGAAATTGAATTTTCTGGGCTGCACTTGTATCTCAGTGTTACAGCACTTGCCTAGCATATGCAAGCCCTGGGTTGAATACCCAGTCCTGCAAGAAATTAAAATTCCTCTTTTCCCTTAGCCTCCTATTTGTTCCTAGACCCACCTCATTCTGGTGTTGGCTTCCACCATTTCATTGAAACCATCCTCGAAATGGATCATCAATAATATCCTTATTATTGATGACTTATTAGTCATCTTCTGATGGCCTTCTTGCAATATTCACCCCAGGTCTTCCTCCTTAGCTCTCTCCTGATCCTGCCTTCCCTTTCTTACTGCTGCTTCTTATCCTCTTCCATAAGCTCTCTTCTCCCATTCAACTTTTTTAAAATGTAGAATTTCCAAGAGTTCTATCCTAATCCCTACTTCTGGTTTAAAGTCCTCTTCTGGAGTGATATCATATATTCCCATGCTGGGACTTTGTTGTCATTATGTGAATGATTTCCAAGGCTCCAGACCTTCTCCTGAAATCCAGGCAAATATGCCTCCCACTGGGCATGTACATTTGTGGTTTAACACATTGTACCCAAAATGTAAATAAAAATCTTTCACAACAAACCTGCTACTCTTCCAGTATTGCCTACCTCTCTGAATAACTTCTTTGCAATGCTGAGTTTAAAAGGTCAGAATATTACATTCACACTTAATTTCTCTGGGTCCTTTAATCCCCAATGTTCATCAGGCCTTGGCCTCCTTGGTTATATCTTCTCCACCTTTCAAAGCTACCTGTCTTCTCTTTCTTCACTAACACTACCTTTAAATGAGGCTCTCAATGTTGTTCAATGGGACTATGAATTAACCTCTGTTTACTGCACTATGATTATACACAATAATACCATGTACTGTTACCATAGTCATACATGCACATAACATTATTATCAATTTCATTCCCCAGTGCCTCCCCATTCTCTCCCCTCTTCCTCTACCCTGGTCCTCTTCCTCGACTCTAACACTCTTCCCTCAATTTTCATGAGACCTCATCCTTTTTTCTCTTTTTGTTCCCAAATTATCAAATATGAGAGAAGACATACAGCCAGTGACTTTCTGAATCTGATTTATCTCACTTAACAAAATTCTGTCTACGTCTGTCCATTTTCTAGAAAATGACATTTCTCCCTACAATCCATTTTATCCTCCTAAATCCATCTGCAGACCTCAGTAAAAGCATACCTCCCTGAGTCAAATTCCATCATAGATGCCCCAAATTCTGCAATGGCTTGCCAGGAATGACACACTGCAAAAGTGGCCTCAATCTTCCACCCTCCATTATTCACACTCCTTCACAGTGTGACTTGTGATATGTCTGTGTCATTCTTGGTACACACAGTTGTAGATGTCTTCTCCTGCAGGAAATGAATCCCAGCCTCCTGTGCTCACTTCTTACCTGCATGACACTTCCAATCCAATATTCTAAGCACTGGTATTTTCAATATTCTCTTAATTTCTTGAGACTAGTTACTGTGGCTATTTCTGGATTATCAAACACGGTGACTAGCAAACAATATACATGGCCATGGTTACTTATCAAATGCCCAAATTAATGAATCAAATATTGACCCTCATATATGCTGAGTTTTATGAAATTTTAAAACTTGATAAGCTCTGACATACAAGGTAGGCATAAATCTGCCTATTTGTTAAATTGACTTTTCCTGAGATCTCACAATGGGTCAAAAATTACTAGGACAAAATTCACTGGGTAACTCTTCCTGGGACATGTTTTTTTCCATGTCCTTCCTGCCCACCTGCTCACTGAAAACTTAAGTCTCTATGAAGCAAATGCAACTAGCCTTACAAATGCTATTAAGGAAATATAAATGTGTTCTCACACAGATTCGAATACAGAACTGAAGACCCACAGATTTCACTCTGTAACACCAACACATACACACATATCTACTCTTTAAATTCTCTCAATGAAGATGAATTCCACTATTTTTGCAAAAGCAAAATTCCCAGTGAATTCTCAGGAACTCTTCCCACCCCCACCCTAGAGCATATTTATTTTTCAAATGTCTGGATCATTATTTTTGAAATGTCAGTTTCTCATGGATGACTTCTGATCATGAAAGGCAGGCATCACTAACTGACTCAGTTGGCATACTTACTGATAAAAGAGACAGATAAGAAGATTTCCTTCAGCAGGAAAAGGATCAGCCCCAAGGCAAGAAGACACTTGGAAAACCCAAAATTACTCTTGTGAGAAATGGTGTTTTCCCTGGTATCTGAAGGATAAATGAAATTAGATTCATCATTAATCAATTCTACCCTTACTTCCAGTTCCTCCTTTATGTTAGTTGGCTTTTTGTAACTGTGATCAAAATATCTGACAAGAGCAACCTAGAGTAGAAAAAGTTTATTTTGAGGTCATGGTTTCAGAGGTCTCACTCAGTCCATAGTCAGTTTTCTCCATTGCTCTGGGTCTGAGGTGAGGCAGAACTTCATGGAAGAAGGGTATGGTGGAGAAATGCCATTCAGCTCCAGATAGCCAGGAGACAGAAGGAGTAAGCAAGGAGCCAGGGAAAAAATATAATCCACTGAGTAATGATATTAATCATATTATGTTGTTATATCATGTGCATTTACAAATATATGAGTGAATCTCACTATTGTATTTAATTATAATTCACCTGTAAATATAGGAAAATAAAATATATGATTTAAGGGCATGCACCAGTGACCTAATTTCTTCAACCCCACCCACCTGATTATCTATCAGTAATCCATTCCGATTGTTAATCCATCAAATATATTAATTAAGCCACTGATTACGTTACAATTTTCACAAGCATTTTATCTCTGAACATTCATGAATTGGCACATGTGTTTTTGGGAGACATCTCATATTCAAACCATAACATTCTGCCCCTGGTCCTCAAAAGTTGATGTCCATTCACAATGGAAAAAGCAGTCCATTTTCAAAAGTCCCCATAGTTTTCAAAGTTCTAGCATTTCCCAATAGACCAAGTCTGAGGTCTCCTCTGAGACTCAAGACAAACTCATTTTTGTGAGTTCCTGTATAAATCAAAGATACATACTTCCAATACACTACAGTGCAGAGTAAACATTTCCATTCCAAAAAGGAGGAATAGGTTGTAGATGGAAGGGATGGAACCAAGACAACCAATACTTGGTCAGGCAGATATTAGTTTCTGTAACTCCACATCCAGCATCTGGGGAATGTTATGGTGAGAAGTAATCTTCAAAGGGCTTGTGCATCAATACCTCTAGCCTTGCTGTTTGCAGTCCACCGGGTCTCTTTCTTAGGCTGGCTCTGTTTACAGCCAATGGCTTTCCTCAGCAGACATTCCACATTACTGGCATATCTTAATCCCTGGAATCTCCACTCCAGCTTCTGCTTCATCTTCATGGTTTCATGCATGCATGCCCTGTCAGGGGAATCCTTCAGGGATTCCAACACTGCTACACTTTGCCTGAACACTCAAGTCTTCCTTTGAAATCTCAGTGGAAACATTCATGATCCCCTGACTGTCATTAGCTGACAGTTCTCCTCTGCCATGCCCTTCCACCATGATGTTCTGCCTCCTCTCAGGTCCAGAGTGATGGAGTTGACTCACTATAGACTGATCTCTGAAATATTGATCTCAAAATAATCTTCATCCTGTAAGTTCTCCTTATCAGGTGTTTTGGTCACAGTGACAAAGAGCTAACACCCTCCCCTTCTACTTTTCAATGCTCTTCCAAAAAGTGCAAACACTAATAATATGAATGTTTGAAAGAATTGAAGATTGGAATAAAAAATGATATTTATTATAAAAACTTTATAAAATACACAATAGCACAAACTTCGTCCATTGAGAGTAATTGTTGTTAATATTTTGGCACACATCCTTTCAGTAATTGTTGAACTGTGTACAACAAATATGCACATTTTTCCATTTGATTGATACAAATATTTGCTGATTTCTGATTGACTATTGTCTTTTGTACTGATCATGAACATTTTTCACCATAATTTCTTTATTAATATTCTTTATTATTGTTGCTTACTATTTCATTACATATTTAAGTAATATTTCAGATTGTGCTCAACTTAAAGTATACTATAGCAGATAAATCTTTATAACCATGGTTCATACTTTTAAGATAATGTCAGCCTCTTTAGTCACTATTTCATGGTTAGAAACCACTTTCTGGACTGGGGGTATAGTTTCAGGCAACAGAATTTTTGCCTAGGTATACAAAGCCCTGTGATTAGTCAACCCCAAGGGTGAGGGCATCAGTGGGGACAAATTCCATTTAGATAAAAGCAACAAATAAAAAGAAACAATCTTCTTAAAATTATGTATATTGTCAATTGTGAGGGAAAAACACAGTATTATATTATTTCAGGCCTGGAAACATAGGTGCACACATTTTTATATATTTATTTGTGGAAGGATATACAATAAAATTCAAGGTCAATGCCTGCGGATATAGCTCAGTTGGTAGAGTGCTTGCCTTGCAAGCACAAAATCCTGGGTTAATCTGCAGCACTGAAAAAGAACATTCAAGGTCTGATGTTCTGTAAATGATAATAGTCAAGAAATTATTATAGATCTTTTCTTTCCCACTTTGGAATTCTACAACCCTTCAATTCTTAGCTACAGGCAGCACAATCCTCAGAAATTCCTGCATTTCCAGACATGACCACTTCAGAGAAACAGCAACTAACATTACCTCTGCCCTGTTTCATAACTCTCTCTTCCTCCTTCTTCTCATAATTAACTCTGACCCTTGGAAAATGATTTTTTACCTGCAGGAAAATTTGAGATGGTGTCTGAGGACTTCAGTTCATTTTTGAGACTCTTTTCAGCATAATTCATTCCCATAGCCATCTTGAGAAATGCACTTCTATCTAAAGCAGATTTCTCTGAGCCCCAGTCATGACAAGAAAGAAGAGTCTGGGAAGTCACCTCTGCCCTAAGGCCTTACTCCATGTTCTGCTGCTCTCAGGGAATACCACAGACTGGGAGTTTATGAAGACCTGTGTATTTGGCTCAGGGTACTGGAGGCTGGGAAGTCCCAAGAGTGTGGAGTTGGCATCTGGTGGGGGCCATTGTGAGATGTCATCTCATTGCACAGAGGAAAAGTGCACAACAGGGCAAAGGCACCACAGCAAGAGAGGGCCAAATTCACTTTCATAACAGGCCCACTCCACTCTCCTGAGGAGTTTGTACTCCCGTGATAACATGAATCCAGTCACGAGGGCTCTGTCCTCATGATCTTATAACCTCTTATTAGGCTCCATCTCCCAACCCTGTTGCCCTGGGGATTCAGTTTCCAACCCATGAACTTTGGGAACACAGTCAAACCACAGCTCCAACTCTGGGAGGGCAAATGGGAATGGGATGTGAGAAGACAGCAGTATGTAGTTCTTAACAAATATACATTACTGTTTTTCCCAAGCTTTTTGAGGTATGATGGACAAATAAAACCACATATATTTAGAGCATACAATGTGATGTTTCCATATAGATACACATTGTGGAATGATTACCACAATCCAGCTAACCAGCTAATCATTGCCTCACAGTTATCACTGATATATGTGTGGTAAGAACATTTGAGGTACACTCTCAGCAAATTTCAGGTACACAAGATATTATTATTAACTGCAGTCACCATGCTGTTCATTATGTCTTCAGTACTCTTCATGTAACACAGATTTAGACCCTTTTGCATTTCCTTTCTTCCTCATCTTCTAGCTCCCAGTAACCAGGGTCCTATTCTGTTTCTAGGAGTTTGACTTCCTTTTAAATTTCCCATAGAGGCAGCATTTGTGCAGTATTCATCTTTCTGTCTCTGATTTATTTCATCAGCAGAATGTCCCTTGAGTTCATTCACGGTGTTGCAAATGGTAGAATTTCCTCATTTGCTCAGGGTGAAAAATATTTCAGTGTAAATATACGTTTTCCGTATCCATTCATTTCTCACTGAATACTTACTTCCATATTCTTGAAGCTACTATCAATCCTGCGACAATGAACATGGGAGTGCAGATCTGTCTCCAATGTGGTGTTTTATTTTCTTTGAATAAATACACAGGCGATTCCTAGACAATGTGGTAGTTCGTTTTTAATTTTTTGAGGTCCCTCAATACTCTTATCCACAATGACTGTACCAATTGACTTTCCCAACAACAATGTGTAAGGTCTTCCTTTTCTCCACATCTTAGCCAACACTTGATACCTTTTGATTTTTTAGTATAAATTATTTCATAAATGGTATGGTTTATTTCCATACAAAGAGAAAGATTTTCTATTTTTCATAAAGCTTCAACTGGGGAGAATAATGAGAACAAATCTCCCTGTGAATACACTTGTAGATGGAGTACACTAAAAACACAGCAGATGAATTCCAATTTTGTTTAGAATCCAATCATTTGAGGGTAGTTATTCAATTAAGATGGAAGCAGTGCTGTGTTGGTTAAGGGTTAATCAAATTTGGAGGCATAGCTGTCTAAAAGTCCACCTTGGCAGAGATGCTTAGACCAATACACTGAATATCCAAGAGGATCCACTAGATTCCTTAAAACTAATTAGCCTTGTGAAGATTTCAGGGAATATTTCGAAGACTGCCAGAGAGTAGCTCTGCCACAGCCTGAAATCTCAATCTGTTTGTGAATCTTGGGTTTATGTATGGTATGGAGTCCAGTCTTTGAGGCCAGTAATTCACATTTGTTCTTTCACATCAGGTAGAATGTCACATAAGGTAGAATGTGACATTCTCTTGGGAGGAGGGTCACACTCCATGTCCTTGTTACAGCAAACACATCACTCATGTAGCAAAGTACTGTGTGAAATCATTTCAAGGATACAGAACACAGGCCCACTGCCCAGTTTAATAAAGCTCTTTGAATTTTTGTTCCTGAATTGTATGTGTTCCTTATATATTTTGGATACTAACCCATTACTGAATGTGTGGTTTGCATGATTTTTCTCATTCTGTGAGTTGCCTTTACATTTCGTTGATTGTTTCCAACACTGTGAAGGAATTTTTCGATTTGATGCACTGTTTATTTTTGTCCTTATGGCTTGTGCTTTGGTTTTCAAGTTCAAAACATCATTGCCAATACCAATATCAAGGAATTTTTCCCCAATGTTTTCTTTAATTTCTATTGTTCAGGTCTTACATGGAAGCCCTTGATGTGTTTTGAACTAATTTTTATACATGATGTGAGAGAAGTGTTCAATTTTATTTTATTTTTATGTGAATATTCAGTTTCTCAACATCATTTAGTGAAGATTTTATCATTTCCCCTCTTGCATACTCTTTTTTGTCAATTACTTTTTAACTCCATATGCATGGATTTGTTTATGTGCTCCCTATTCTGCTCCAAGTTTTATATTTGTCCCATACTGTTTTGACTACTGTAGTTTCATAATAGAGTTGGTAACCAGGAAATGTGATTTCTGTAGGTTTTCTCTTGTTGTTCAAGACTGCTTTGGCTACTTGTGATCTTTTGTAATTCCATACAGTTTTTAGGATTGTTTATTCTATATCTGTGAAAAATGTCATTGGAATTTGAATAAGGATTGCATTGATTCGAAAGATTGCTTCAGGCAAAATGCACATTTTAAATATATTAATTCTTCCAATGCTTGAGCATAGAATATCTTCCCAAATATTTGTATATTCTCCCACAAATTTTGTCCGTGTTTTTCAGATGACGGTGCACAGTTCTTTTATCTCCTTTGTTAAGCTTATTCCTGGATATTTTATTCTTTCTGATGCTAAGATAAATGGAAAATTTTCAAATTCCTTTCTCCAGTAGACAAAACTGTAAACAAAATGCTAGTGATTTTTGTGTGCTGACTTTACAATGTGCAACTTTATTTCATTTATTAGTCATAACAGTTTTTTTGGAGGAGTAGTCATATGTGGGTTCTCTACACATAAGATCATGTCCCATGGAAAAAAAAAACAATTTTATTTCTTCCTTTTGAACTTGGGTAATTTCCTTTTCTTGCCTAATTGCTCTGGTGAGGGCCTCCAGTATGATATTAAATAGAAGTGGTGAGAATGGGCATCCTTGTCTTGTTATCAATGTTACAGGGAAAGCATAAAACTTTTCACCATTGAGGATGATCTTAGATCAGGCCTGTGATACATGGCCATTCCTGAGCTGAAGGAAGATCCTTCTATACCTAATTTGTTGAGTACTTTTCATAAAAAGTGTTGAATTTTGTCAAATTCTCTTTCAGTGTTCATGGTTTCTGTCCTCCATTCTATTAGTGTGTTGTATCATATTTATTGATTTGCATATGCCAAACCATTCTTTATCCTTGGGATAAAGATGATCAAATCCTATTTGATCATCATGTATGATTCATTTCGTGTGCTGTTGAATTGAGCTTGCTAAGATATGTTGAGGATCTTTTCATCTAAATTCTTTAGGAATATTGACGTCTAGTGCTCTTTATCAGCAGTGTTTTGTCTGGCATTGGTATCAAGATAATGCCAGCCTTGTATACTCAGAAATATTCTTTCCACTTACATTATTTGAAAGAGTTTGAAATTTAAGAGTTTCATTAAATTTTATCAGTGCATTGTAATTATGCATAGTCGTGGGGGTTCATTGTGATATGTTCATATGTGCACATTACATAATTTGTTCCAATACATTCCCCAACATTTCTCTTTTCCCTCTCCTCCTCCCTTCCCCTGCTCACTTTCCACTATGGTTCTGGTCTTCCTACAGGCATAGGGACCAACAAAACTATGTCATTTACTGGTACATGGATAGAACTGGATGACATCATGCTAAGTGAAAAAAGTCATGTTTAGTCAAGAGTTGATTGATTTATCTCATAGAAGGAAGCTAGAGAGAAAAAGGGAATTTTAAAAATTAGGGGGGCATATTTTACCCAAATAGAAGTGAAATCTAGAATAAAGGTAGGAATTCAGGAGAAGGGAGGGAGAGAAAGGGGGAAAATAAGGGAATAAAATTGACCAAATTATGCTTTGTGCATGTACAAAATATCAAAATTTCTAGAAAACTAAACATGAAGCTGCTATATGATGAAGCAATTGCAATCCTGGACTCTTGTCCCAGGGAAATGAGGACTTGAGTTCACACAAAAGCCTGTGCCTGACAACAGGAAAAGACTGGAAAACACCCAGGGTCCCTCAGGGGGTGATAGTTAAGCAGACTGAGGTCCATCCATGTCCTCACAATAGAATGAACTATTGACAATGAACCTGCAAGGATGGTGCTGAGTGGAAAGCCAACCCAAAGGCTACACAGTCTACGATTCCACTTATGTAACATTCTGGACATGATAAAATTAGAGAAATGGAGAGCAAGTAAGTAGTTGCCAGAGGTGTGGCAGAAGCAGGAGCAAGAGGAAGGTGTGTGTGACTGTAAATCCTAACAGCAGGGGTGCTGGTGGCAATGGAGATGCTCCAGGTCTTGACCAGGTGGGTGGCATATCCTGCTGTGATGTTGCCCTGCAGCTTTGTGAGATCTTCCATGTGTGGGGAGGTGAAGGGAATGTGAGCTAGCTCTGTGCTGTTTCTTAAAACTGCATGTAAGCCTACAATTGTTTCAAAGTTTAAAATGTTAAATTTAAAACACCTTCAGTGCCACTGACCTTTTCAACACTGGAATGAATCTGCCCCCCTCCTCCATGTTTTCTCCTTCTTGGGGTGATAGGGTGAGGATGGAAGAGGGAGGGAAGAGCCAGGTGGACCCAGGTGTAAATCCTTGCTCTTCACATACCAGCTTCAAAACCTTGAACATGCTGCTCATCCCTCCAGTCCTCGATTGTCCAAAAGGAGGACAGCTGAATTTACTTTGAAGGGTTGCCCTGGGGTTAGTAAAAGCATTTATAATGTGTGCTTAGGGTGCCTGGCAAATAATAAATGTTTAGTAACAAAAAAGAAATTCTGCTTTCATGTAAAGTTATAAGGCACCGATGGAAAAACATATATGTAAATAAGGAGAAGGAAAACCAGAATGGTGTTAGTTCCTCTGAATGGTGTTAGAATTCCTCTGAATTTTGTTTCAAAGGGTCACTATTGAGGGTTTTTTCCCCAATTTTCTCATACCCTATATATGTTACAAGCACCAAGGCACTTAGAAGACAGGTAAATACACAGGTAAATCTACAGGTAAATCTGGAACAGGTAAATCTGGAACCTAAGTTTGGCTGAATAATCCTGAACATGCCACCAAGACTGAGGTTTCTCATATTTTTATTTGGTGCATTATAATTCTACAAGATAGTGGGATTTATTGTTACATACTCACACATGCATATAACATAACAACCTAATTTAGTCAATCTCATTCCCCATGATTTTCCCTTCCCTCTCCCTGGTCCACTTCCTCTTCCAGGCCTCCTTTCCATTTTCAGGGAGTCTCCCATTACCTTTCTTTTCCAATTTCCTCTCCAGCTTCCACATAGGAAAGAAAACATACAGCACTTGGCTTTCTGAGTTGGGCATATTTCGCTTAACATAATGTTATCAAGTTCCTTCCATTTTCCTGCAAATTACATAATTTCATTCCTCTTCATGACTTTGAGTTTGTCATACACAACCTTTATCATGTTGAGGTAGGTTCCTTCTATCCCTAGTTTCTCAAGGGTTCTCTCATGAATGGGTCCTGAAATGTGTTGAATGATTTCTCTGCATCCATTCAGATGACTGTGATTTTTGACATGAATTCTACTTATGTGGGGAGTTACATTCATTAATTTGTGTATGTTAAACCATCCTAACTTCTCTAAGACTAATTTGTTCATAAAAATTGTACAATCTTTTTAAACATGAATATGATAAATTTTGATCTCCAAATGCTAATAAAAATATGTATTCAAAGCAGTAAGCAATAAAATATATATAAAAAATGTTGGCATTAGTTGTTTTATTTTCCCAAACTGTTCTGAGAATAATGACCTAATCAAGGTGCTTTGTAAATGTAAAACATAGCAAATGTACTTCATGATCATACCGTAAGACTTATTTAAAATGTTGTCTAAATATTTCTCAGAAATTGAGAAAACTACTCAGTGAGAAATAACAAACCTTTTGCAAATTATCCCAGTTGTTACTCTTCACATGCAACAACATTGAAGAATTTCTATTATTGTTTAGATCTAGTGAATGCCCCTCAAAATGCTCATGTGTTAGGTGATGTAGCAAAGTTCAAAGGTGGAGAAATCAGCTTATGAGAACTGTAACACCATCAGGATATTAATTTATTTGATGTGTTCATCATTTCAATGGACTTTTGAATGGGTGGTAACTAGGCAGATAGGGTGTGGGTAGAGAAAGTTGGTCCCTGCCGGCATGACCTTGGAGATTTTATCTTGCCCCTGGTTCCCCAAGCTGAGCATCTTTTCTCCACCATGCCCTTCTGCCATAATGATCTGACTCACCTCAGGCTCAGAGCAATGGAGTCATGAATTGAGACCTCTGAAACCACTACCCCAAAATAAACTTTTCCTTCTCTTAGTTGTTCTTGTCAGATACTTTGATCACATCAATGAATATCTAAAACAGAAACATAATCAAATTCTCATTTGGCAGACCATTACAAATAACTTTCATAATAGTTTACTATATGATTGTGAATAGATAACTAAAAATTTCAAAAATTATGTGACATTCTATCAGTGCTCATTCCATTTCTATCTAGTCCTTTAAGAGACCAAGATTTATCATTTTGGGTCATCAAGTTGAAAATTAGGAATAGAATTGATGTTGAAATCTATCTCATTCTAACAATATAATTTATTATGGATACATCAGATTGCATTTTTTAAATCCCCATTACTCTTGTTAAGAAATAGATTTCAAATGGATTTCACTTTTTTAGTAATGTCTTATCAAAATTTGTAGTAAATTTGTGATGTGTTCAATATTGTATTCTGATAGTACTTGTAAAAATAAGGCAATCCAAAAGAAAATTTATAACCCTAAAGTCTAATACCCCATGGAAAATGAAAATTTTAAACATGTATTCAGTGGATAAAGAAGTGTGACATAAATATTAGTACAACAGGTAAAAGAAGGTAAACATCTAACCACTAAACAAAACACATGTATTTTTCCAGAGGGAAAAGCCTTTATCTCCCACAGAACTAGTAGTAATCAGAAAAACAGCATTTTCACTTATTCTTCTTGTGATGGATCACTTTGTTATGGTTTCTTGACACTGGGAGATATATTTTAAAAATAAATATAACCATATTAAAGGTCAGTGTTTACCATGTTCCTGAAATTGAAACCTTTGCTTCTATAACATGATGAAATCTTTTAGATGTAAAATTGCATAAGAGGCTACATGGTTTTTTAAAGTTCGTTTTAGGGGTTGACAAGCAAAACATTCCAAGGACCAGTGGTACAGGTAGAGTACCTCCTGAGGGTGCTTTAATTCTACCCACACATTCAAATAT
>JAJEJO010030732.1:0-11364 GCA_020662805.1 Glaucomys volans
TTGTTCCTTTTCCGCACCGAACAACAAAGGTTGAGTGCCTTCCCCAGACCAGCCAGGGAGGCACGGGGTCAGGCAGGATGGTGAGCGTCGCGGCTGAAAAAACCCACACCAGCCGGGAGTCTGTCCAGCAGTAATCTCAGTTTAATGGAGGAGGGGAGCAGGTATATAAGGGGAAAGAAACAAAGAAAGAGAGAGGGGTACCTGCAGGGCCAATCACCTTAAAGGTAAACAGCCCATGCAGCACACATCAAAACCTGCAGGACAAAGGTCAGAGCTGCTCACGTTCACAGAGGTCGAATGGGCCAATCCTAGGCCACCACCTAGGTGGTACCACTGGTGAGGGGGGCTTATGCCCCAAGGGTGGTGTTGTTGCAGTCGCCATCTTAAGGTGTGTCCCTACATTGTGCCACCTTAAAAAAGAAATGTTGTTTTTATGCTGACCACTCTGGGGTGGTCAAAGAATCTATGGCAAAGTTAAGAAAGCGTTTGGAGGTACGGCGACTCGAACGAGAAGCTCAAAGGGGATGGTTTGAATCTTGGTTCAATCAATCTCCCTGGCTAACCACTTTGTTATCTGCTATAATCGGTCCTTTAACTATCTTGCTTCTAATCCTAACTATAGGTCCCTGCCTCTTCAACAAGGTCATGCAGTTCATCCAAAAGCGCCTTGAAGCAGTTCAATTGATGAGCGTCCAAGTTCAATATCAAAGATTGGCCACCAGCTCCGAGGAGGATCATTATGCCACCGCTAGGGTGTAATGTTGCCGTCGCCATAGGGACCCCTTGAGTCGATGACGGGTAAGACCCCAAGTGCTGGGGCAACCTAAGACAGGCTCAAGCTGAGTCTCCACCCCTGGAGGCTGCCTATGGTGGAATCTCCAATAAGATTTGTGGTAAGATTTGTGGAAACCGCATATCAACCTAAGACAGGACCCTGGCCCTAAGGAGGCCAGGCTTCCAATGACGGGTAAGAATGCGATTTGCCATGAACAACCTAAGACAGGAATTCCACCTAGCGTCAATAATAAAACAAAAAGGGGGAAATGTAGGGACACACCTTAAAATGGCGACCGCAATAACAACACCCTCGGGGCATAAGCCCCCCTCACCAGTGGTACCACCAAGGTGGTGGTCTAGGATTGGCCCATTCGACTTCCGTGAACGTGAGCAGCTCTGGCCACTATTAAATCTTAGGAGACCTTTGTCCTGCAGGCTTTGATGTGTGCTGCATGGGCTGTTTACCTTTAAGGTGATTGGCCCTGCAGGTATCTCCTCTCCTTTCTTTGTTTTTTTCTCACTCACTCGCCCCCTCATATATCTGTTCCACTGCCTCATTAAAACTGAGATACTGCTCCGACAGACTCCCAGCTGGTGTGGGTTTTTCAGCCGTCGACACTCACCATCCTGCTCGACTCCCGTGCCCCCCCTGGCTGGTCCAGGGAGGGCACCCGACCTTTGTTGTTTGGTGCAGAACAACATGAGGGCTCCTCCCTGGGGAATGGGACTAAGTCCCTTGGAGAAGAGGCTTACTACAGTGTCTGTCTCTTGCTCCAGTGGGGGACTCAGCATCCTCCCATGTAAGGACACAGCATCTCCTCTAGGTGAGCGGGCTGTATCAGACAACCACACCTACTGGCCCCTCAATCCTAACTCCTCAGTTCCCCTGAATGTGGCATTTAAATAAAAACAGCTGCACCATTCCATGAGCTGCATTTGGGAAGGAGCTTTAATCTGTCAGGTTGGGCAACTCAACGGTAACCAGTCTTGGGATGGGGAGCTCCCAAATGTGGGTGATAAAAAGTCCTGTGTTAAGGTCACTGAGGGGCCCCAGTGCCCATGGCAATGAGACAGGAGGCTGCCCTGGGCTAAGTCCCACAGGATGAAGGATGGGAGGAGTCTGACCCACGGATGTGTGGGCACCTGGTCAACCTGGTCCTGCTGAATCTACACAGCAGGAGCCTCCCAGACAGCTACATCATCTTCACCACCTCACACCTGTCTACAAAGCACTGCACCTGTGAGAGGTCTTGGGGACCATGATTACCTTTCCATTTTACAAATGAGGAAACTTCATTTGAAAGCATGAAATTGGTAAACCCAAGACCTGGAAAGTCCTTAAGTGTTAGTACTAGGTCTCCAGTCTCCCTGTCCAATGTTTTTCCCAGATCCAAATTCCCCTCTCAGTGAAACGAATTTCCCACATTAACATGGCATATGAAACACCTGGTTTAAGCCCTAGATTGACCAAATATTAGGTGCTTGACCCTGGGCAAGGGATGTAACTTCTCTAAACTCAGCTTCCTCATCTGTAAAGTGGGGACAAGTATTTCCACCTCATTAGAAAATATTACAAAGTGTCTATTCCCCTTCACATTGCTCTTAACCCCTCTGCTGGTCCCCATTTCCCGGATCACCTTCCTGGCTTCTGCACCCCTAAGTACTCCCTGCATGGCCACATCCTCTTAATCCTATTTTCAGGGACACTGTTTTCCTCCAAGACCCTTTACTTCTCAGAGGGATATTTTGGAAAGCCATGCTGAGCTGCATAAAGGTCAGGCCAGCCCCAGGCAGCACCTCCTCCTTCACACCAGCCCCACTAGAGGCTTCAACCTGTGGCTGCCTCAGGGCCCCAAGGCAGACTTTAGCCAACCTCAATCCCGCCTCCTACACTCAGGGAGCCCTAAACAGGGCTGTGCCTAGTTGCAAGCGCCACCAGACATGCAAAGACTGCTGGCCTGAGAGGCCTTGATCGGTCTCCTAGCTGGGCAGGAGACCTTCACCAGCTATGAGCAGGGCCTCTTCCCTGGGACAGTGAATACCGTCCTCCACAGGAATCTCACAGTCTGCTTTCACAGGGTCTTCTCCTCTTATTCTTAACCATTCTGTCCACAGTCCCAACCACATTTCCTTTTAAACCTGGAGAAACCCCCCTGGTGGAGAGAATGTTCTGCTTTATGCTATGCCCCAGGCCCACTCAGGGCTTCTGCCCAACCTCAGTGACAGGGACACTCACACCCCAGTCACATCAGAGAGAAGACTTTCGACTGGGCTCCCTTCAGTTCTGGAGCATTTCGTTTTAGAGGAGTGGAAGACCAGCCACACACACTTCCTTGATGGTTCTTCTCTCTACAGTTTTCAGCACCTCTCACTATGCAGTGTGGGTGGGCAGACCTGACACAAGTACAACCTCTTTCTATCCCAGGGCCTCAGGCCACAGCTACTGTACCTCAGGAAAGAGTGTGGCTCTACAGACTTCAATCCACAGCCCCCAGAATGTGCACACAGACCACTGCAGTTCTTCCTGATTGGGCCCCTCCTAATGTTTCATATATGCTCAAGAACAAGACCAGCAGCCTCAGCTCAACTACCTATGCAACCTGGATGGTTTCTATTTAGCAAATATTCACTGAACACCCCTGTGCCTTCAATAGTCCCACCAGGAGCTGTTCATTGGGAAAATAATCCCCCATTTATGGGAGTCCATCCCATCCCCTATGGACCTCAGAAGAACCCCCCATCATCCTCCACCCTACCCGCCTGCTCCCTGCTGCCCAGAAGTAAGATCCTTCCCTGCCAGTCCCAGTGAGATGTCTGCTGACTCTTCCAGATGAAGCTCAGATGGCCCAGGAAGATGGCCCAGACTTCCCACACACAGATTTAGTTGCTCAGGGATCTGAGCTCCCACTGCACTCTTAGTGATGCAACCAGGTGGACTGGACACTGACCCTCTCCTCTAATGCAGGACCAGCCCTGTGACCTGGTGAGTCGAGGGTGCCCTCAATGGAGGCTGGTGCAAGTGCAGAGTCTCTTGCTCACTGCAGTTCCCACTCTGCATCTGATGACTCAGGAGTATATGTGCTCAAGAACAAGAGAGCAGATTTCAGATAAGATAAACATAAAGCCTGTGCAGGTTTCTGTTCAGCAAATATTTACTAAGCACATCTGTGCCTTGGTACTAGCTGGGCCTTTCTGTCTGGGCCTGACCACCATCTGCTGCAGTCTGGGGCCCTGAGACAGCTGCATGGCAACACCACCTTACTACCTGTCATACACCTTAGCTCACCTCCATAAAGCGAGGGTGCCCACAGGGCAGGCCCATGATGGCCACAGTTAGGCTCCTTCACTGAGACTTCCAGCCTCAGTACAGTTCTTAGTACATAACCAGGGTCATAAGCACCCTGATTCAGGACAGGTGCTCAAGGTCATCCATATTTGCTTGCAAGCATGCACTCTTATGTAACCTGTTGCCAATGTGCCTTCTTTGACCTGAATATTTCAAAAGGCCTATGAAAGGACAGGGGGCTAGGGCTGCTGTTACCTCCAAATAGAGCACATCTACTATGCCTACTGTGCCTCACATCTTCTTTCACCTCCTGGGATCCTGAGTCTGTTTCCCAGGGTCTGAGCCTCAGCCTGACAGTGCTTCACCTGCTTCAGACTCAGGCAAGACTCCATCACAGGACTGAACCTAAAGACAAAGCCCAGTGTCTGTCATCTTGATTTCCAGGGTAGACTGGCCAGACATGTGGTTTACTTCTCAAATTCATTTATTTGCTACCAACAACAAAAGATGAGATAGAAGAAAGAAATAACTCAAATTGTGAAATGATTCTAGTCAGGCCCCAAAATAAGTATGAGACAAGAGCTATAAACCCAGAGGTCACCTAGATCCACCTCTGCTCCCACCTGTCTCTCAGGTGTGAGCTCCTGCTGCCCACTGGGAACAAATGTGCAGGCAACCATCTGACAGCTGGCTTTTCTGGATGGGAAAAGAAAATGGTTTCTGGTGTTTTCCAATTTCTGTGGTATAAACACGCCCACTATTGCTGATTTCAAACTACCAACATCATGACACCGAACACAGAACTGGGGAAAGATGCACAAAACCAGTTCACAAACCACATCCAGCTGACTCTGGCACTTTGTCTGGAGGTGAGTCTAATGTTTCAATACATAGGACACATTCTACACACAGCATATCCCCTAAACACCAGCCAACTATTTCATGAGGGAAAAAAGACAATGTGTACCAAAGTGGGAGGAAAACTTGATGAGAGATGGAAGGTTGCTCTCCAATAGAGCAGCACCCTAGGGTATTCACAGGAATCATTTTAATTGCATTTGATTTTCACCTTAAAATCTAAGTCTTTGCCAGGCACAGTGGCAGACATCTGTAATCCCAGCGACTCGGGAGGCTGAGGCAGGAGGATCGCGAGTTGAATGCCAGCCTCAGCAACTTAGCGAGGCTCTAAGCAACTCAGTGAGACCCTGTCTCTAAATAAAATACAAAATAGGGCTGAGGATGTGGCTCAGTGGCCGAGTGCCCCTGAGTTCAATCCCCAGTTCCAAAAAAATAAAAAAATAAAAAATCGAACTCTTCTCTTCAATAACCACAGATGAGGCTTAGTTACTGCTTACTCAGCCTCACTAAATAATACCAGGCTAGACACGTGAGGTCCCCACCATCTACCTCCCCACAAAAAGGCACAGATGATATTTCCTTTGGGACCTCAGCATGCTGGGAGGCCTGACTTGGGATCCTGATAAACACTGATTCTATTGCTGCTTCTACCACTAACCTGTGTAATGGTTTGCTGGTCCTCAGGGCCTCTTCTGAGAACTGAGGTGAGACCTCATTTGCAGGTCACTGACCGGACTAAATAAACGTGGTGAACAAGAAGAAAGCACAGTACAATATAGAAGAATGCTCCATCTCCTTAAGACCCAGGCAAAGCCAGGCGCAGTGGCGCACGCCTGTAATCCCAGCGGCTTGCGAGGCTGAGATAGGAGGATCAAGAGCTCAAAGCCAACCTCAGCCCTAAGCAACTCAGTGAGACCCTGTCTCTAAATAAAATACAAATGATGATGCATAATGCAGGGTGGAAGGGGGGCAAGAATGGAGGAAGGATTGATAGCATAGAGGGAAGGGAGGGGTAGGATGGGGTGGGGAGGTAATAATAACAGAATGTGTGACAGACACCATTGCCCTGTGTACATGTATGAATGCACAGATGATGTGACCCTACTTTGTGTACAACCAGAGAAACAATAGCTGTACTCCATTTGTGTTCGATGAATCAAAATTAAATAAATTTTAAAAACCAACAAATAAATAAATAAAATGCAAAATAGGACTGGGGATGTGGCTCAGTGGTGGAGTGCCCCTGGGTTCAATCCCTGGTACCGGGAAAAAAAAACAAAAACAAAAACAAAAGACCCAGGCAAGACTCTATCACAGGACTGGGCCCAAAGACAGAGTCCAGTGTCTGTCATCTTGATTTCCAGAGTGGACTCAGGAGACATGTGGTTTACTTCTCAAATTCATTTATTCACCACCTACAATGAAAGATGAGATCGAGGAAAGAAACAACTCAAATTGTGAAATAATTCTACTACTCCCCCTCTTTCCATTCCACAAAGGATAGACAAGGATTGAGCCAAAGTCAGGCAATGTTGTCATTTAGTGGCTGCACTCAGATGTGCCCAAAAGGAATAGCCAGGTGAGACCCTATCTCCAAATGAAAATAAATTTAAAAAATATATCAAAGAGCTGGGGAGTGTTGCTCGATGGTAAAGTGTTCCTAGGTTAAATCCCCAATACCCTTAAGAAGAAAGACCTCATGAAGTATCTGTTGTCTTGTACCTTGTTCTTGACCCTCCAGACCCCCTTTCCCAGATTCTGATAAATGTCACCTTTCTATACCAAAATAGACATGAAGAGCAACGGAATAAAATAGATGACACAGAGACAAACCCACAAACCTCTAGGTGTCTGATATTTGACAAAGGTGCCAAATATACATTTTGGAGAAAAGACAGCCTTTTAAACAAATAGTGCTGAGAAAACTGGACAGTTATATGTAGAAAAGTGAAATCAGACCCCTGTCTTTCACCCCACATAACACTCAAATTGAAGGGGCTCCAAGTCTCAGGAAGTAGACCAGAAACCTCACAGCTGCTTGAAGGAAACATACGGTCACCACTCCATCACACACGCGCTCACACCAACTTCCTTAACAAGACCCACAGAGCACAAGAAACAAAACCAACAATCAATAAGTGGGGGGTCATGAAGCTAAAAAGCCTCTGCACAGCTAAGGAAATAAGAGTGTGAAGAGAGAGCCTCCAGAAGGGGAGGAAATCTTGGCCAGCTATTCCTCCAATAGGGGACTAATATCGAGAATATACAAAGAACTAAAAAAAAACCTAACACACACACACACACACACACACACGTTCTACTAAACCATTAATAATAATGAAACTGTCTGGGTGTGGTGGTGCATGCCTCTAATCCCAGCAGCTTAGGAGGTGGAGGCAGGAAGTGTGTCAGTTCAAAGTCAGCCCCAGCAATTTAGCAAGGCCCTAAGCAACTTAGTGAGACCCTGTCTCAAATTTAAAAATAAAAAGGGCTGGGGATGTGACTCAGTGGTAAAACGCCCCTGAGTTCAATCCCCAGGACCATAAAAAATTTAAAAAAATAAAACTATGAGATTTGCTGGCAAATGAATGGAAATGGAGAACATCATGCTAAGTGAAATAAGCCAAATTCAGAAACTCAAAGATCAAATGTTTTCTCACATATGTGGAAGCTAGAATAAAATAAAGGAAAGGGGAGGGAATGATAGGATAATAGACAGAACCAATCAAATATGAATTAATAGATGAGCAAAAGGAAGTCTAGGAGAGCACAGGAAGGAGAATGGGAGAGGTAAGGGAGGAGGGGAAGGAAAAGGGGGAAATCATGAACTGAAATCTATTTCCATCCATGCATGAGTTTGTCAGGATGAACCCAACTACTATGTATAAGCTTAAAGTTCTAATTGAAAAAGAAAAGATGAATGAAGAAAGAAAAATAAATAAATCTCACTTTTCTAACTTCTGCACTCCTCAGTAGTACCTGCATGGCCACATCTTCTCAACCCTCTTTCAGGGGTGCTGCCTAATTTCCCCCCATGACCCTTCATCTATGAAAGGGAGATTCTCAAAATCTATTATCCATACTTGAAGTCCAAACCTCCAAGTTTTTACAATATTTAACAACAAACTCCTGGTGTTAATCTTGGTGAAGTCAAGAATTAGATTAAAAAAAAAATAGAATCCCAAGCCTATGATAAAAGACTTATCATATTGAAATTTTATGTAGTACATATTTTATCAATTTTATAATGCACAAAATATTAATATATTATTACATATTATAACATCATATATGGAAAGACATTCCTAATAAAGTATCCTTGTCGGGGGACCAGTACTAGACCTGCAAACCAAGATTCTGTCTTCCCATAATGGGATCTTCTTCCAGCCGCAAGGAGAATAGTTGGACATAGACCCTGAGAGGTCGGGGTGCTGGGACTATTTCTGCAAGTTCAGGAACACCCTGAAACTTGATGACCCAACTGAAAATACCTGTCTGCAGGGTGGTTTGCTCACAACTCTGATCCTGGGGCTGGACTCTTGCTGACCAGCAGTGCTTCTGTGCTGCCCAGTGCCTTTCAGGTTAGAAAACCCTCCATGGATGAGCCCGTGCCACAGCCGGCTGTCCTGGGAAAGACTGGGTCTAACACCAGGCAGAATAATGTCTGCACGTAATCTGTCAATGATGTTGTGAGTGGTCAACTAGCCTAGGAGCTCACCTCTACAGTATTCATGCTCACCTGCCTCTGGGTTCAGCAACGGAGACCCTGTGCACATGCTCAGTGAGATCACTGGCAGATGCTCAGTAAATACTCTTCTTTAAACTGGAATTCATTACCTGGGAGGCACTTGGGTTACAAAACTGCTGGCTGCTGCTGGGCCTGATGGCGCATGCCTGTAATCCCTGCAGCTCAGGAGGCTGAGGCAGGACGACTGCGAAATTCAACAAGGGCCTCAGCAATTTAATGAGGGCCTGTCTTAAAATGAAATATAGAAAGGGCTGTGGCTGTGGGGATGTGGCTCAGTAGCTCAGGGCCACTGGTACAAAAAAGAAAGAAAGAAAAGAAAAAAAAAAGAAAGAAATTCTGGCTGCTTTGCTACTAGATCAGAATGCCAGCGGCGCCCCTTGTGGAACTGCATTTTCCTAATTCTCTTGACAAAAGAAAACTAGGAATCAGAAACACCTGCTATCACTATTCCTTCAGCTAACTCTACTGCCACTGTAACCCATTTGCAGTGAAAGAATAAAACACAAATGTGCATCTTAACACACTTGCCTATTTGCATGGTGAATTCTTTTTTTTTCTTTTCTTTTTTTTGCAAAACATCAATGATCTTTTATTACCAAACCTATGCAGGGCTAAATTTTATATATATATATATACATATAATGTTAGTTGTAGGTGGACACAATACCTTTTCTTATTTTTATATAATGCTGAGGATCAAACCCAGTGCCTCACGTGTACGAGGCAAGTGCTCTACTACTGAGCCACAATCCCAGTCCCAGGTTTAACTCTTTAATCCAGCTAATAGACCAAATCTCCATGGAAATCCAGATCGGTAGAGATCGTCCTTTAAAAAAATGTATCTGCATATTTTAAAAAAATGTGAAATTCTCCAGTGTTGCAGGAAAAAAAAATTCTGTGATACCAGTCCATAAAAGTGGAATGTGGCAATCTGTCCCTCCTTAAAACACTTCAACTGATAACTCTGGGAGAAAATCTCCCACCCGGCATGTGAAGAAAAACAGAACCTCTTGTCTGTGTTCAACTTCACCTTCACTCCAGGAAACACCACAAAGCAAAGAGCCACTGCTTCTTTACTCAGTCTGTGAGGCTCACACTAAGGGGGTAACTCCTCAGGATCCTTGCCTTTACTGCAGCCAAGAAACTGATCCTTGGCTTCTGCGCCAGATTCCCAGAAACTCGCAAAAGGGCCTACAGCTTCTTCCAGGAAATGGCCTGAAGGCTCCTTCGAAGGTCCAAGGGGCTTAGCCAGACCATCCAACACCTTGTAATTGAAAGTCTAACCTATCAACTAAAAACGCTAGCAGCAAGCACCAATCCACTGGCTGTACCAAAAAGGTGTGTCTCCCCACTCCTGGACCACAGAGATAAAGATTGTAGAGAACCCAGTATTTTTTAAAATTTGTTCTAATTAGTTATATTTGACAGGAGAATGCATTTTGACACATCATACATAAACGGAGTATAACTTCTCATTCTTCTGATTGTACGTGGTGTACAGTTACCCAGGTCATGTAATCATATGCACATAGGGTAATGATGTCTGATTCATTCTATCCTTCCTATCCCCCCACCCCCTTCCCTCCCATCACTCCCTTGTCTAATCCAAAGTAACTCTGTTCTTCCCCAGCCTGCCCCCCTTATTGTGAATTGGCATCCACATATCAGAGAAAACATTCCATCTTTGGTTCTTCCAGATTGGCTTATTTCGCTTAGCTTAACATTCTCCAGCTCCGTCCATTTACTGCAAATACTGTAATTTCACTCTTCTTTAAGGCTGAGTAGCATTCTATTGTGTCTATATACCACATTTTCTGTATCCATTCATCTGTTGAAGGGCACCTAGGTTGGGAGAGTCCAGTGTTTGGCACTGGGGTGAACTACTCTCAACCCCTCTCCTTATGCAAATTGGCTTGATGGGACTGTCAGTGAGCACAGCCTTGAGGTGATATTTGAAGGGACAGAGCATAGAAGAGAGGGGGGATTAATTCACCCAAGCTATTTCTCCAGGTCCTGCCCTGTCCATCTCTGCCCCTGCCCCTACTGGGCAGCTTCCCAGCCCCTCCCCCAACACCTCCTGGGCCTGGACATCTCACCTGGGCTCCACTTTCCAGATTTCATTCTCTCACTTCGACTTCTTTGAAAAAATGCCCAGAAAGATCCAAGTGTTCCTTTTTCTCTGAAATACTGATTAAATACAGGTTCCATGTTTTAATCCAGACTAAAGATACACCGAATGAATGCGCCATTGTCTTTGGGGCGAGGACTCCTTGTAGGCTGAGGTGGGGGCGGTAGAGGGGGCTCAGCTTGGGACAGCTTTTTCGTGTTCCCGGAAGAAAACTCCACGGAGCCCTCCCAGGAGCAGGGACAGCGTGTGGACAGGAGAGAGGATGAAATGCTGAACCTGCGCTCTGACCTCAGTGGCCCAGGGCATGGGGATCCCTCATCCATGCTGGTGGCAAGAAGCACTGGGCGCAGGGAGGGGAGCTGGTCAGTGCTGGGGAGGGAGTGGGAGAAGCCTGCTCCAGGGTGGAGGTGGTCCACGTCCACAGAGGGAGGGGAAGAATGAGGCCCGAACCGATGCCCACCTGGGGCTGCGCCCAGTGCCAGGGGCTTATGCTGGATGTCTCTTGCCATCCCTGTAACTTGGCCACTCTACCCCAGCTACCTCGGCCACAGAGATGCACCTGTGCAG
>JAJEJO010030733.1:7539-20409 GCA_020662805.1 Glaucomys volans
TCTACTTTGAAAGTTACCCTGGGTTCCTGTTTGTCAATGGTGATGGCCAGGAAGAGGGACCCAGGGCCCTGTCAATCCTCTCCTGCAAGTCCCAAAAGGTCGTGTTGTGGGGGGTTTGACCAACCTCCTCTACGGGTGGTGGGGCAATTGGACCCCCCATGACCTTTCTGATGGCACTTTGGGCAGGGGGCGGTAGGAGTCCATGGTGCAGGGCATGCTTTTGCCCAATGACCATCTTCTCCGCATTTAAAACAGGCCCCAGGGGGTTGCTGATTTTGAGGGCACCGATGTGGTGACTTTCCCTGGAGGATTTGAGCGAGCATTTGAAATTTGGCATGGTCGGACTTTTCGTATCTTTGAAGCTTGCGCTGCTCATATTCATCCTCCCTATTATGGAACACTTTGAAGGCCACAGCTAGGATTTCAGCCTGGGGGGTTGCTGGACCTAGCTCCAGTTTTTTTTAACTTAGCTTTAATGTCAGGATAGCTCTGAGCTAAAAAATAGGTCCTGAGGACATGTTGACGCCCCTGTCCATCGGGGGTCTCAGGATCTAGATTGGTATATTGTTGGAGGGCCTTAGTAAGGCGGTCCAAGAACTCTGAAGGTGTTTCATCTTTCTTTTGGATTATTTCCTGAATCTTTTGGAAG
This sequence comes from Glaucomys volans, assembly GCA_020662805.1. Taxonomy (NCBI): domain Eukaryota; kingdom Metazoa; phylum Chordata; class Mammalia; order Rodentia; family Sciuridae; genus Glaucomys; species Glaucomys volans. Next base: position 8,189 of record JAJEJO010030733.1, read on the forward strand.
TTAACTACCTTCTGGGTGGCCTTTTTTAGGCTTGCCATGAGGCACGATGCAAATTGGTCCTGGAGTTGAAACCCAGCTGCTGTGTTATAATCCCAATGAGGATCCTGCTCAGGGACTGCATGGGGCCCTGTAGGGTGATTAGGGTTAGTTTGGTGGTTTTCATCTGTCTGGGCTTATGCGAGCTCCCAAACCTGCCTATGCTCTTCCGGGAGAAGGGGGTTGGCCAGAAGCATGTAAATGTCATGATGGGTGAGGCTATATGCTTGGATAATCCATTGGAATTCCCTGATATAGGTTGTGGGGTTGGTAGTAAAAGACCCAAGTTTCTTTTAAGCTGAGTAAGATCAGCCATTGAAAAGGGCACATGGACCCTGATAATCCCTTGCAGGCCAGCTACCTCTCGAAGAGGGGCGATGGTGAGGGGTTGTGGGGGATGTGCACGTGACCGGGTGACTGGAGGGCTGAAAGAATCTGGCGCAGGAGGAGGAGGAGGAAAGGAAACAGGAACCAGGGAACTAGGCGGGTCCGGTGAGAGAGAGAGAAATATGGCAGGGAGACGGTCTCAGGAGAGGTAGGGGAGGGAGGGGAGGCAGTCTTGGGAGAGACGGGGAAGGAGGGGAGGGAGCAGAAGGTGGTGGCCTATAAGGAGGGGGCTCGTCAGCTGGATCAAAAGTGGGAGTGGGAGTGGGACCCGGTGGTGGGCTGTTATGGGAGGGATGTGGTTTGCATGCGAGGAGGACCTGGTTGGGGAGCAAGAGGAACAGAGCTTAGGGTGTTGTCTGAGGAGGGTAAATGCCTCCACATAGGGAATCTCCTTCCACATTTTAAGACGCTGGCAGTAGTTAAAGAGGTCCCAGAGGATATTTGGATCTAAAGCACCCTCAGAGGGCCAATGGTTGCTGTTATTGAGAGGATAGGTAGGCCAATCTTGCGTGCAGAGTTTAATGAGTAATTTAGGTTTGATGTCCGGTGTGAGAGAGAGTGTGGTGAGGTTGTTAAGAAGGCATTTAAGGGGAGACATGTCTGGGAGAGATGAAGAAGTCCCCATACTCCTAGGATCATCAGAGTCTTGCCAGACAATCACGGCCAAGTGCCCCCCTGTAGCATGACTGAGGGAGGTGACCTAGGAGGGGACACTCACCCGTCTGTTGGCGGTGGTGGGTGCAAGGGAGCCAGTGCTCGAAAAGGTGGAAGAGGACGGGGAGTCTCCGCAGGGCGGCAGGGATCGGGGACTTTCGGTTAGAGGGGGACCCCATCCGAGTCACGGCACCAATGAAAGGACCAAAAGACACGAAGAGACTCGCCACCTGAGAAGTTCCCTTTATTTGCAAAAAGCCACTGGCTTATACACTTCATGGGGAGGTGGGTGATGGGCAGGCAGGGCTTGCAGGGCGCTGCCCTATTGGTGGACCTGGACAGGAAGCCAAGGTGTCTGTGCCGGATTGGGTGAATGTTGGCCCCAGCAGGAAGAAAATTACCAGGAAGAGAAGCTCCCCGGGCGCCATCTATGGTAAAAAGAAGGGGTGGGGGGCTGCCGCCATGAGGTTAAGGTGGTGGGGTTATAGCCAATACCTCTTTATATAGGGGAGGTACCCAGGATGAACTCAAGGGCACTGGACCACTGAGCCACATCCCCAGCCCTGTCACGTATTTTATTTAGACACAGGGTCTCACTGACTTGCTTAGCACCTCACCTTTGCTGAGGCTGGCTTTGAACTTCCAGTCCTCCTATCTCAGTCTAAGGAGCTGCTGGGATTACAAGCATGCACTGTGGGGATATTCTTCCTTTTCCTTTTGCTTCTTTAATTTCCTCATCAGTGCTTCACAGTTCTGAAACCCAGTTGGTCCTGGTGATGCTGCCCTGGGTGTGGACCCAGGGCTCACAGCTCCTGCTGCTCTGGGGCCTCTCACTTCCTGGAAAGCGTCCCAGCCTCAGTCTCCCAGGCCCTGCTGCACCTTCCCAGGCTGTGGCCTTGGACCCTCCCTGAGGGGCACATGGGCCTGGGGCAGCTCACAGCTGGAGGTGTGTCCAGAGCCAGCAGCCATCCCTCACCCACCTGGGCCTGCTCTGTCCTGCTCTGGGCTGAGGTGACCTGGGCAGCCCCAGCATAGGAGCTGGAATGTGTGACCTGCTCTGTGAAAATCTCACAGCAGTGGGTTTCCTGGCTCAGCAGTTTTTCTTAATGCTTTGAACATACATGTTGCTCCATTGCTGTAGTATTTCATGGTTTTAAGCAAACAAAAATGGTACACTCATCACAATAATTCTCGCTCCTCCTCTCACTAGTGACGCATAGTAGGTCAAGCAGCTGAGTCCCTCCCTGGCTGAATTCCCTCATGGCTGAAATCAGGATGACCTCAGCAGCACACAGCCTTCTTAGGGAAATCAGATGGTTCATCTGAACTTACTTCCTCCCAGGGCGACTGGAGAGCACAGTTGACCCTCTGCAGGTGTCACTGAGGTGGTCAGTACTGAACTGTTCTTGCCTCCTGTACCAACAGTGTCCCCAGCCTCAGGTCTGCTGATGGACCTGCCCCAGCTCAGGAGGCCAAAGCAGCTGGTCGGCGTCTCTCTTCAGTCACCACCTGCCCAGACTGAGGAGTGACTCTGTCCTTATCTCCATCATTTGCAGGGAAATTCCATGTGATGGGACCAAGATCACCCATCATAGCTGAGGTGGGGGACGAGGCTGTGTTCTCCTGCCACTTCAGGCCAGCCATGGATGCACAGCACATGGAGGTGACGTGGTATAAAAATCATCAACCAGGCTTGGTGCACAGCTATATAAATGGGCAGGAACACATGGATCAGCAGCGGCTAGAGTACCAGGGGAAGACCCAGTTCCTGAAGGGGAACATCAGCCAAGGGCAGGTGGCCCTGAGGATCTACCCCATCCTCCCTTCAGATGGAGGACCCTACAGGTGGGCATTTGCAAGCTCCTCAGAGTACGGAGAAGCACGGTTCCATGTGGAAGTCACAGGTGAGCCTCTGGCATGAACACCTGAGACAATGTGTATTGTAGGTTTCTCTTACCAGCTCCCTAAAGTGTGTGTGGACAGAGGTGGCTGAGTGTGCACAACCTCAGAGAGGAATTGCAGATGCTCTATCTGAGCTTCACCAGGCAGCCCTCTGACTGCACCACGTCTCAGTAGAATCCACTCTCCTCCCTTTTCTTTCTCAGCGTGATTGCTGAAGGGCAGGTGTGAGCAGGGAGCACAGGATGTCCTAACCCTGAAATGTCCCAAGGACACCTCTTGGACTGAAGATGTCATTCTCACTTCCAAAACCCAGAGGAAACTTAGAGGGCAGAAAGGGTCTGGTCAGCCCACCAGCCAGCCCAACCCTCTGAACCTGGTTCTCATGCACATAGACGTCCACTGAGCAGTCGGACGCGATGTCACACTCTCCTTTAAACACCCTTATCTGTTCACATCATGACTTCAGTTTGGGCCTTACCTCCCTTTTGTTCACAGAGGTGGCCCCCACCCATATCCTGAGGGTGGGACAGAGTGAGGAAGGTGTTGTTTCCCTGGACTGCTGGATTTGCTGATCCCAGATGCTTCTGCTGCGGCACAGGAATTCTACCAGCAAATAGGGAGCAGCTCCCCACAGCTGCCCAATTTGTCCCCAGATTCCTTGCAAGCACACACCTCCCTCTGTGAAGCTAATGGCTGGACACTTGGAACTCCTGCCTGCACATGGGCAGAGCTTCTACAGTGGTCACTAATACTCCCTCCACTCTACCTTTTATCACACACATGCCGGAGCATTTCCACACACACTACTCCTTGAAATTCTCCAAAGCAGAAGAAAAGGGGCACTTATTTGTCTCATCCCTAAACACACAGAATTAAATGAAAATGAGAGAGGACCCGTGCTGAGCTTCCTAACTGGCACCAGGATCACATACCAGGCACAGGGCACAGGATCCACTCATCACTCCAGGAATCCAGAGTATCTGCACAAGTCCTGACACACAGTTGGATGCACAGTTTCCCATGGGCAGTGGAAACATCCTGGACTTTACTCTCCAATAAGGTCAATGTCACACCCTTCAGCTCACAGCTGAAGCTCTAAACAACCACCCCTGGCCCCAGTGCCTGAGGGGAAGGCAGGGCCCCTTGCCCTGCTGACATCGACATGGTCTAGAGCATGTCCAGTCAGACTTCCTTCAGCATCTGAAGCCACTCCTTAACACAGGAGGTGGACATGTGGTCCACAGGTGCCCAGGCACATCCCTAGATAAGAAATCCATTACCCCAGAACTGCGATGCCCAGGGAGGGCGGCTACCTGTGCACATGGCCACTCAGCTGCAGCTTAACCCTTAAAATAGCACACGAGTGCCAGTCCCACAGCCCCTGCCAAGTGTGTCTCAGCCAGGCACAGCTCTGCCTAGTGCATGGACGACTGCCCAGGACTTCCCCAGTGAGAAGAGTTTGTGCAGGAGGCCTGAGCAGGAGGAGGTGAGCGAGTGTCAGGAGCAGTTGACCTCAGGAGCCTCTAATCCTCGTGTGCTCCTCAGACCTCAGCCACACTGGATGGAGGAGGGTTTCACCCCACTGTAGTCAGCATGAGAAGAAGGATGAGGGGTGAGCTCCATGGAAAGGGAAGACAAGGGCCCAGATGGCATCTGACCACATGGTAACTCACTGGAATGGAGATTCAGTTGCTTTCTCACAAACACATCAAGAACTGACTGTGGGCCAGTGTTTCCATTCTCCACTTTTCAGAGGAGGAGAGTGCAGACTCCTGCAGGGAGACCAGTAAGCCCTCCTCCACTGGCCTGGGGCAGCAGGTGCACTGACCACCTGATGCAGCTCTCTCTCTGTCTCTCTCTCTCTCTCTCATTCCCAGCCTCAGGCCCAGCTCCTCGTATTCGTGTTGAACCTGATCCCAGCAGGAACATTAAGCTGACCTGCATGTCCCTAAGGTGGTACCCTGAGCCAGAGGTGCAGTGGACTGGCCCTGGATGACTCCATCTGGAACCTGCCTCTGAGGAGAGGACAGTGGAAGGAGATGGCCTCTTCCATGTGGAATCCTCTCTCACAGTCAGGGAGGGTTCCAGAGCACATGTGTCCTGCTCCATCAGGAACCCCGTCCTCAAGGAGGTGAAGGAGGCCCATGTGTCCATGGCAGGTCAGTTCCTCTACGGTGCTCATCCAGAGGTTGCAGGGCTGATCAGGGAGCAGTGATGGGCAGAGAGCCCTGGGAGAGGCCCTGATGAGTGTCCAGTGGATGCCTTTGTCCTCCTGAGTGGAGAGTTCTTCAATGTCCCCACTGTTCCCTGCCCCTCCTGCTGAGGTCCACAGACATCATTCCACATGGTAGATGTGGATGTGCCAAAGATTTCAGGGAAACAGGGTGGAGCAGTGTCTCTCAAAGTCCCTGGGAACCTTCCCAATCCCACTGCCCAGACTTGTCCAGGAATAACAATTGAGCTTCTTCCCCCTCTTGCCAAACTGACCTAGAGTGCTGGCCACAGCCACTTCTGTGACCTTGCACACACGTCTTTTTCTGTCCCATTTCCCACTAAAATACAATAATAACAGTGTGTCCTCATGAGGTTGTTATGAGGGTTCATGATGCTATTCATCTCACAGGAAGAGAAGACCAAACCCCCAGTGTACCCTCCACATACCCAGAGCGACTGTCCAGAGAACACAGTGTGGCTCCCACACTCCCTGCACCTCCCTCTCCCTTTCCCAGTCAGGGAGAAGAGTGCAGCCTGTGCTCCAGGGTGCTCTCAGGGCTTCTCCCCCAGAGTGCCCCACCCTTCCTTCCTTTCTCTCCTCCTTGTTGGTCCTCCATGTCAGATCTCTGGACATCCCTGCCCTCTGGTGCTTCATTCCACTGGGTGACACATTCCTTCTATTTTCCCTCAAGTGGCATTTCCTGCTGGTCCCTCAAGACCTAAGCAGGGGTTGTCAGTTCAAGGAACCTCCCCCCACCCAGTGTGCACCACATGTCCCCTCAGTGCTCAGCCTGTCCTTTGACTCACATCCATGTGATGTAGAGGACAACTGGACAACAGGGCCATGATGAGGGCAGTGAGGACTCAGGAGGGAGGGCAGAGCGCAGGTGGAAGGAGAGGCTCTGTGCATCTGCACCTGGGCCTTATCATAGGAGCACTGCTGTCACACACGTCACGGAGGCTTTGGTGAAATCTGGAGGTGGGCACACGGTGTCTGCTGCATTAATTTCCTGTCTTCAGCCTGTGCAGACAGCTGCCTGGTTTGAAAGTCTGTCCTGAGCCTGCCTGGGTGGGAGGAGGCAGGAAGAGGAGGTCCCTGGGAGTGCTGGGAGGGCTGGTGAGGCTTGGAGTCTCTGCCTGCCTGGTGAGGTCTCCCTGGGGGGAAGAGGCAGGACCCCTCCCAGCAGCCAGGCCCCTGCAGTCAGGCTGACCTCAGTGCCATGGTCCTGTTCTCCAGGTGGCTTCTTCTCCAGGGTCAGCCCCTCCACAGTGGTGCTGGCTGTGTTTGATGGCCTCCTGGCTGTTGGCTTGGTGATCATCCATGCTGTCCTCCTGAGAACCAGAAAAGCCAAAGGTAAATGGAAGGAGTGGGGCTGACGTCATTTATGGTGGACTCACGGGGTAGCTGTAAGGTCATATGCAAATGGACTCAGGATCCTTTACCATTTGCAAAGGAGTAACCTGAGGAGGAAGAGATCATCCTCCTGCATAATCAGGTCTTCTTTTTACTTCATCCTGGAGTCTGTGTTTGCTGTGGTCTCTCCAGGCAGACTAGGTGAATCTCTTTCTACAGAAGGATTGAGTCCTCTCCAAGACTCTGCAGCTGTGTCTCTCTAATTGTCCCCTCACATGGAGCTCTGTGTATGGGACAAATTAGGCCATGTGATCTATATCATGGCAGTCCTGCCTCCCTCAAGGTCACAGGGCATGGAGCTGTGTGTAGGTGACAGGATGGGACCACGTGACCTTCTTCACTGAGGTCATCCCCAATATATATCAGCAGTAGACTGGTTGCAGGTCAGGGGCTGCATTGGTGCAAACATTCACACCCACATTCCTTGGGAGAGCGGGATCCTTGAAGCCTGTTCCAAGGGCTAATTGGGAGAGCTAATGAGTCTACTCATCCTGACCTCACTGTGTATCAGGCACTTGCATAAACCAGTTGCAAAGGTCAGCATGATGGTCACTTAGGCATATTTAGAAAAATCAGTAACACTAGGTGTTTGACAAGGTCCTTTGAATGAATTGCAAGGAGCCCAGGAACCCCCAGGGTTGTTGTCTGCTCAGGGTTCCTGAGGAAGGTGCAGGCCTGCCTTGTGTGAAGGGGTGAGCTGTCTGGGGTGCCTGAGGGAAATGCCAGGACACCCCAAGCCCCCTAACTGTGCTGCCAGCCAGAGCCCATCTGGGTAAAAGGAGCAGGAGGTTCAGATGATGTAAGGTCCTCTGTGGGGACTCCTGGGGCTGTAGGCCATGCAGGCAGCTGGGACGTGAGAGACTCTCAATGGATCAGGAAGCCAGGTGGGCATGTCTGAAGCTCTGTGGAGCAGGGTCAGTGATTCAGGGTTATCCAAGTTAGTGACTGCTGTCCTGATGGACTGGCAGGTGAACAGTGACCTCCCAGAGTTCCCAGGTGAGTGAAGTCCCCAGTCCTCCCAGGACATCAGTGCCTTTAGGACACCTTGTGTTCTGATCACTGCTTCCAGGTCCTTCTTATGGCCTGGCCGTCTCCAAGTGCCTTAATGATGAACCCAGAATCTCCACGTTGGTTTATCTCTAAGCTCATTGAAAACTGTGAGGAGAAGGTGCAGGAATTGTAGTTGTGCTGTACTTAGTCTCAGCCTTGGGACTTTAGCCAACAGTGGAAGCCCAGAGGGGATGTCATTCACTGTCCCCTGAGACTTCGAAACATGGATCTCAAAAGAATTTTCCAATCAGTGTCGGGGCTTCTTTATTATTAACACACAGGAGGCTCTCACTGTGCCAGGCAAAGCTGGCTGTCCAGTGCTGGGCCTCTGGGTCACTGCTGTTCCAATGGGATGATGTTTGAGAGGCTCTCCTGAGGATCCTGAGGAGCACACACTCTCACCCTCCCGTGGGGTCAGTGAGCTCTCCATGCTGACACGCTGGACCGCCGATGTTGAACCAAGAGGGCGAGAACACCTAGGTGGACCAATGCTAAGCAAGGAGACGGAAGCACCAACACGAGCACCCCGCACTTAGACCACGAAGTAGAGAGGGAGGCCATCGATCTCATTGTGCAAAGTTAGTAGAACTTTGTCCCCAAAATGTGTTGTGGACACATGGAAACCAAAGACCACTATGGACCAAAGTCCCTGAAGAGCATGTGTGTGATGACCTCATTAAGGTTCGTGCCCATACATTCAAGAGCACGTTTACAGGGCCAGCAGTGACCTATTGGGTTTTATTCCAGGCAAGCAGTAACAGGGCAACATGGGCAAATCAGTGAAAATACAACCATAGCTAGAGTCGAGGACAGCAGGCACATGACCAGCTCAAAAGCAAAAGAGTTTGATGAAATTCAACATCCCTTCTTGAATTCAACATTCAAGAAGCCCTGAAGAACCTGGTGCCGAAGGATCAGACCTCCACGTAATAAAGACAACAGAAGGCAAACCAGAACTGACCTTCTAGGAAAGGAGGAAGTCTGAAACTTCCCTCCTTAAATCAGGAGTGAGACAGGGAAGTCCCCTCTCCTCATACTTCTCCATTGGAATATCTGACATTTCAAACACAGAGCGAAGGCTGAGCCCTGTGAATAAGGCAGACACAGAAGCACACATAGGCCAGGCTTCCTTTCATCTGTGGAATCAAAGGATCAGAAAAGATGTGACAGTGGAGGAGCAGGAGGGAGGGGTTTGGAGGGAAGTGCAGGAAGCTGGCAGGTGGGGCCAAGACCTGAGGCCCCTGATGGAGCTAGAGTCAAGAGACCTTAGGGAGGAGTCCAAGGGAAGGCTCAGTGGGAGCTGGCAGAGAAGGAGGCACAGAGACTGTGTCCCTGCTTCTGATCCAGGACCTGGGTCCAGGATCACCCTCCCTCAGGTGGGGACAAGGCATCATGGTTTAGCCACAGGACCCAAATTCTCCAGTGTCTTGACACCAGTGGTTGCTGTGTCACATGACCCTGAGGTGGTGACAGGAGGCTCTGAAGGTCTCAGACCTTGGACATGAGGCCGAGTTTCACTCTAACTTGACTTACTGCTTTCAGCTGCTCGTCACACTCACAGAGGGCAGCCTTGTCTCCCTGCTTGTGATTGATGCCTAGGGTCCCTTTCTTACATATCCTTCATCTCATTTTCTTCTTCATTTTGTGGGGGTAATTTAAATGTCTTTTCTTTTCTGCAAAATCCACAAAGAACTGGTGTGATACATAATATTTATGAAGAGAAACACTATTTCACCATTAAATTATGCTAGAGTGGAGTGCTTCTTTGTTGGCAAATATTAAAAATTAGTTTTTAAAGATGTAAGCAGACTCTAAGAAGTGGTACTGGGTAAGACTCTTTTGATGTGTGGTGAATGCACACTGGATGTATACACAAGAACGAATTAAAAACAATTCCATTGGGTAACTAAACTTCATGGGTTTCTCCTTTCCTGATTTATTTTAATGAAATGAACACATTGCTTTGTAGAGCATTTTACCTGTAATTCAACAAAAACATGAAATCACTTGCCAAATCTGTGGGGAAGAGTCTTGTTTTGTGCAGCCTAGGCTCTGAGCACTGAGCTCTGAGCTATGATTGGCAGGTGCCTATCAATGACGGGAGAGACCCTATTTGCTCATGGTGATGTCCCTAGTACAGAGGGTAGCAGCTGCCCTGAAGTGGTCCTCAATAAGGGTGTGCTCAGTGGACAGGGCAGTGTGGCAGTGACATCAGATATGTTAGGAAGACAAACTGAGTCCTCACACTGGTTACTCATAAGCAGTAGGATTGTGAGGAACATAGGAAGACTTCAGGGCCTTCAGAATCTCAGGAACTGGGGTGTCCTCTGCAGGAACATAAGACCAGATGCCCTTTCAGTCTCTGTACTCAGAGTCCAGCAATTGAACCACGTATTCAGTGGATCCTTCAAATCACACAGCAAAACCCATGATGAACATTGTTGGCATGTGAGAGACTGATCTTCATTCACCTCTTTGTTTTTTCTTTAGAGAAACTCTGTGAAGAGCTTGGTAAGTTCTGTGTCTCTTTTCTGTGTGCACTTGAAATTCCAGCCTTTTTGCCATCAAACATTGATCTCTCTGTGATTGATTACAGAGCAAAGAAGTCAACAGAGAGAGATAGGTAAGTGAAGTCCTGTCCCACTTGGCATCTACCCCATTACTGCAGAGCCTCACCCTCCCTGTCACCCAGCTAACCTTGAATGTGTCCTCTCATTGCAGATTTGGAGGAAGCTCGAGGATTTGCAGGTAGGTGCACAGAGAGGAAAGGCTAAGCATGGCCTCATGCCTGTCCTCAAAATTGTATTGTGAAGGAAAAGGTTCTGGCCAAAAGATCTACAGGTTGCACAAGTGGGCAAAGAAAATCCTTAGGCACTGGGTGTAGGGACCTAAGTTGGCTGAGACCCAAGTCCTGCTGTGGGAGAGGTGGTCTAGTTAGACTGCCATAGTTGTAGGCGTGAGCTCTGGGCAGCACACACAGGGGTCTCCAAACCCTGGCAGGCAGGCTCTGGTCAGTGAGGAGCAGGTCCCCTGTCCTCTGCCCACCACCCCACAGGGCTCTCCAGAGTAATGCTGAAGTGTGAGCTTAGATCTCTTCTCCCTCCCCTCCCTTCCATCTTCAAGCCCTCCATGTCCTACAGCTCATTCTCACCAGCAGGAACACAGGCTCTTCTTTCCCCTTAGTTTTAATAACAATGAAGTAAACAGCATCTCCACTAATCCATTCTCTCCATTGGACTTTATCCTACTTCCTCTCCTTTTCCTGAAAGCCTCCTTAGGTAACTGTGAATCTTCCTTTCTAATCTGAACCCTCTGCTTGCTTCCCATCCCAGCTCCATAAACTCCCCAGCCTGACAGTGGCCCTCCTAGGCCTGCATGGTCCTTCTGCCCTCCTGGCTGCCTCCCTGCTCCCCTGCTCCTCTCCCTCCTCCTGCTGCCCTGCCATTTTCCTGCCCTCTGAACACACTGCTGAGCTGCCTCTGAGCTGAGCAGGAGGATCATCTCCTTGACCTTCCTCGACCTTCTGTTGTGTTTTCACTCTGTCCATGGAGGGCCTGGTGTTCCTAGGGATGACTTCAGGAGACCTCCTGAGAGTAAGAAGACCAGTAAAGCCCTTTCCCAAGGGGTTTCCAAGCCCCATGCAGCTCCCACCAGGGGAGGCCCTGGAAGCTCTGAGATGCCAACAGAAATGAGTGCCCCAGATGGCCTGGTCTGGAGGTCTGTCCTGCAGGAAGGAGCTTCATACCTGCAGAAGGGATGGTGTCCTGGGTCTTGGCAGAGGATGTTTAGTTTCCTCTGGGTTAATGAAAGGGGCCTTGAACACTGGGCCTTGTTGCTCTGCTCTGCTTTGACCCTGGCCGAGAAGGTGAAGAGTCTTTTCTTTTTCTTTTTTCTTTTCTTTTTTTTTTTTTTTTGATTTTTTTAGTTTTCATTTGTTCTTTTTATGTATACCTAACAGCAGTTTGTATTTTGACCTATTATACATATGTGGAGTGTACCTTCCCATTCTCATGGTTGTGCATGATGTGGAGTCACACTGGTCGCCTAGTCATGTAAGAACAGAGGAATTGATGTCTGATTCATTCTACTGTCTTTCCCACTGCCCTCTCCCTCCCTTCCTTTGTTCCCCTTCATCTAATCCAATGAACTTTTCCCCTTTCCTCCCCATTACTGTGTGTGAGCATATGCATATCAGAAAGAAAAGTAGGCATTTGTTTTTTGGGATGGCTTAATTCACTTGGCATGATAGTCTCCAGTTCTATCAATTTACTGGCAAATGCCATAGTTTCATTCTTCTTTCTTTTTATTTGTTCTAATTAACTGTACATGACAGTAGAATGCATTTATTTATTTTGATAGGTCATACATAAATGCAGTGTAATTTCTCCTTTATCTGATTATCCATACTGTAGGATCACATTGGCCATGTATTCATATATGTATATGAGGTAATAATGACTGTTTCACCATTTCATTGTTCTTTCTGGCTAATATTCCATTGGGTATATGTACCACATTCTCTTCATCCATTCATGTGTTGAATTGATTCCATAGCTTAGCTATG
>JAJEJO010030736.1:0-23691 GCA_020662805.1 Glaucomys volans
GGTATTTGTAGGTAAATGGATGATGTTGGAAACTGTTATGCTAAGAGAGATCAGCCAATCCCAAAAATTCAAAAGCCGAATGGTCTCTCTGATAAATGAATGATGATGCATGATGTGGGGGGGAAAGATGGCAAGAATGGAGGAAAGATAGCTAGCATAGAGGGAAGGGAGGGGTGGGGGCGGGTGGGGGGTAAAATTAATAACAGAGTGTGTGACAGATACCATTGTCCTGTGTAAATGCATGAACGCACAGATGGTGTGACTCTACTTTGTGTACAACCAGTGAAACAATAGCTGTACTACATTTGTGTTCAATAAAAAAAAGAGTTAATTGCCATAAGAAATGAAAAAAAAATGCAAAGCACTAAAAGTGAGGAAATTGAGGGCCAGGTGCCCTGTGTTTTGTCTACATCTCTATGTTTTAATGTTGATAGAGTAGTTGTGCTGGAAAACAGTGAGGTGGAGATGTACACTTCTTTGGCAGAGAGACTGGAATGCACCCCAGAAAATATTTCCCTTCACAAAACCTAGTGCAGGTGATATTTTCAATTCAGTTTTTCCTGAAAGTCAGCAATGAAGTTCCAACACGTGATAAAACTGAACTTCAAATTGCAAAATTGCAAAGGAATCAATGTGAGAACCTGGTGAGCATTTTTATCTTGTAGAACTTGTTGATTCAATACACTTGCCAGCATATGAAGGAGATTATTATAACATCTACATTCCTCAGCATTCTCTCATTTTCAGGAATATTGCCTCTTAAAAATCCAGGTACCTGCAGATGCAATTCTGTCTGGCACACAGATGCTTACTGAGTACTCTGTTTAGAATTGGCTTCCAATTAAACTGAATGTGTATCCAACAGTTTTGTGTTCACTTGACTGATCTGGGTAGTAGATGTTTAGTACATAGAGGACTCTATTGATCTGAAAAAACTTTTTTTAAGGGAGATGACTGCACATTCCCCATCCTGACTATGGGATATTCTTTGGATTAAAACCACCCCAATTAAGGGCCAAACAATCTCTATCATGTTCAGTAGATTGCTGATGAGAACAATACACCCAGCATCTTTGATGCAGGTGAAATCCCAATGTCAAGGGAGTAATGAGGAGAGAATGACTTATCTCTATTTCTATTGAGAAAACTAGTGTCACTGCTCGAGAGCAGGCAACTATCCAATCTAAACATGGAGGTGAGTGGCAGTAGCATAAGTAGGAATTCCTAGGCAATATTAAATGCTCTTATCAATTGGAACAAAGGAATTTGAGGGAATCTTTCACAACGGAACACCAGTGCTTACAATTCCTAACTGCTCACACCTGTGTTTGTTTTCATTGCTCCTCAGCTTTCCTTGAGGAAATTCTAAGCAACTGGGCCAAATGCATATCCCAGTGGAGGTACTGGATGTTTTTTTTCACCTCAGGTACAAGGGTGCTATAAAAAGTTGCATTACATGGGAATAGTCTCTTTCTCTGAGTAAGGGAATGACTCAGTACCTCTCGATATACACCCTGTGTGGACATAGGGAGAATGGGAAGAGGTGATGGATTACACCATCTAGGAACCCATGAATAATATTTGCTCAGAGAAAGTGTGATCCCCTTTCAGTATCCAAACATCCAGTAGTTATTACTGCAGGAATTTCTCTCAAAATTTGCAGTGGGATTATTTGGAGACAGTCCTCTCCATTGATCTGTCAGCCCTTCATTATTCCCCAAAAAGCTACTACACTGGTTTGATTACAAACAAGGAATGGCTGAATTGTTGGCCAGGGCTCCTGTGACATGAAGAAAAAGAGAGGAGGACCCAGTATGTAGAGTTAAAGGTGTTGGCAGGTGGAAGATTGGTTTGGAAAGGTGTGTAATTGTCTTGCTTATGTAGGAGGACACAGGTTTTGTTTCACCCTAGGGTTTCTTGCTGGGCTTTCAGCAACTTGGATTTCTATGAAAGATTTGGCTGCCTTCCAAGATGTGTAGCACATACTGCCTGCAGTAACAGAAAGGCCATATGAGAGTACAATGGCATCACAGTTGCAATGGCAGATGAAGTCTATTAGGTTCCTGGCTGCTGTGTAGACACCTTCAACATTAAGGCTGACCAACCTGTGCTGTAGGAGGGAAGAGGAAGCAGGCAAGACCCAGGAATCTGTTGTTAGCCATAAAAGCGGTCCTAACTTCTTAGCACAGAAGAAGAGGTGTCAGCCATTTTTGTGGGTGAGGTCCCTGCACTTTGAGACATCTGACTACATCCAAGATCAGGGATGTGGCTGGAGCCAGACAAGCTGCCATACCTTCCATGCATGTGAATGGTTGATACACACACATGGCCAAAAAGGCATCATTATATCTTGGGAATGTGGTTCCCACAACAGGTATTTAGTACCACCAGGTATAGTGGACCATGGAGAGATGAGGGGATGCTCAAAAACCCATGGGTCACCAAGTCTAGCAGAGGTATCAGTGGCATGGCCCTATGAATAGAGCCTGCACATTGCTGGGAAGAGAAACTAACATAGGGTCTTAGCAATCACTCACAGTGATGAAACAAGACATTTCAGAGCAGACAAGAACATAGGGCAGCTTGGTGGTTTAGGTGAAGTTTGAACTGTAAAACATCACAGCAACTCTGGTGTGATCCCAACAGATTCCTTGAATGCCCAATCTGGAGACAGTTGAACCAGGGGATTCAGAAATTTTAAGTAGAAGTGAGGAGCTGCTGAGCTCCCCATTGTTGAGAATAGGGACTTAATCACTATTTAGGAAGGAGGCTAGCAAATGGCTGGCAGTTGAGGAGATACTATCCATGCTCATTCCACTGGACAGGGCCCACATCCTCAACTATTGACTTACAATTATGGTGTATTCAGAAAAAGTCTGGCAATGATTTTCCAAGGGGCCGTTCCACTCACACTTTGATGCAGATACACCTTCACAATGTGCCTTCACTTAAGATTTAATTCCCTTGACCTGCCTATTCCCTTTCTGAAAATAAGCCCTCTGGCACATTTCCATGGTCCTCCTTCCCAGGGGTTTGTAGATGTAGACTACAGGACCATGTCACAGACCCTGGCACAACGATCCTCCAAAAACTTGAAACCGAAACCGAGGGATGAAACAAGAGCCTGAGGAGTACAGGATGAATCTGAACCATGAAAGACACAGGGAAACCAGGCTCTACATAACCTGTGTGACTCCTGAAAGATATCAGCAGAAGTTAATTCTTGTACTCTGCACCAATTCATACAAGTCTTTAATAAATGGCATCTTAAACTGCCCAAAAACTGAGTATATCAAGGGCCATGAGCAAATGGGTTTCAGGTACATATCTCAGGTTTGAAGTTGATATTTTGGATTTGTTGGAGAACATAGGGTTGTAGAAGTCCACTTCTGTTGCAGAGAGACTCGAGTTTGCACGAGAAAGACTCTCCTTGCAAACCCTAGGGCAGCTGATACCTTGAGGGTCATTTCTTGCTGAAAGGCAAAAATTAAGTCCCAGACTGTGCTAAAGTGGACTCTCAAAATTTGACAATGTAAAGAATCATTTTAGAACATGGTGAGCATTTTCATCTTGAAGATCTTGCTGATTCAATACACATGCCAGAAGAGAGTAATGAGAAAGTGATAACATCTGCATTGCTGAGAGTTGTCTCACCTTAAAGAAAATTGCCTCTCAAGCTATCCAGGTCTCTGTGGATGCATTCTTGACTGGTGCAGAAATTCTTGCTGAATACTCTGTTTACAATTGACTTGCAATTAAATCTGATACTTTTCCAACCATTTTATGATCACTTACTTGGTCAGAGAAAGTAATGCAGAGACACAGGAGGGTTGGCATGATCTGAAGGTGCTCTTTAAGGCAAATATCTGCATGTTCCTCAAAAGGACTATGTGATACCCTTTAGATAAAAACCACCTCAATAAGAAGTCAAAATATTTCTATCAAATTCTGTATATTGCTTTGGCAAACAGGGCAGCCAGCATCCTTTGTTGATGGTCAAACCCCAATATCTAGGGACTGATGAGGAGAAAAAGATTTATCCCTGTCCCTTTAAGAAGCATGAATGTTGCCACTGCTAAAGAGCAGATAATTATTGGAGGAAAGAATAGAGTCATGGGACAGTATAAGAAGCTGACATTGTGGGAAATATAATAAGCTCTGATTTATGAGACCCATGTAAATTGAGGCAATCTTTCACAACTGAACACCAAGACCTTACATTTCCAAGCTGCTCACATCTGTGTCATTGTTTTCATTCCTCCCTGGCTGTCCTGGAGGAAATTCTCAGCAGATGGTCCAATGGCATATCCAAGTGGATTTGGTCGATGTTCCATTTCACCTCAGGTACCTGGGTGCTTGGAAAAGGTGGATTTGCTCGGCATAGTCTGTTTCTCTGAGTAAGGGAATGTTTCAGCAACTTCACAAGGAACAGTCAATAAGTCTGTATAGGGAAAGGGAAGAAGTGATGTATCACAGGGCCTAGGAACACATGAATAATACTGGTTCAGAGAAGAAATGATCTCCATTCAGTTTTGAAACATCCAGTAGTTATATTTGCAGGAATTCCTCTCAACTTTCTTTGCAGTGATATTATTTGGAGAGTCCTGTCCACCAAACTGGCAGTCCTTCATTTCTCTGCACAATGTTGTTACCCATGTTCTCATCCCTCTCAACAAAGACCTAACCTGTTTACCAGTTCTCCAGAGCATGGGAACCAAAGAGATGAGAGCTGCAGCAAGTAGAGTGGAAGGGTCTGAAATACGGGAGACTGGATTGGATGGGTATGGATTTTCCTGGCTCATGTAGGATAAAGAAGGTTTTATCTCTAACCAGGACTTCTTGCTGTGCCTTGATCAACTTGGGTTTCCGTGAATGGCTTGGCTGTCATCCTAGATGCACAGCACATACCGCCTGCAGTCACAGAAATGCAAGGTCTTCATGGTTACCATAGAAACCCGAAACTCTTCAGGTCCTGGCTGCTGCAGAGCGACCTTCAAGAAAAGGGCTGACCCTGCTGTGCTGATAGTAGGGAAGAGGAATCAGGTAAGACCTAGTGGTTTTTTGTTTGCTAAAATAGGGATGCTCAATTCTTAGGACAGAAAAAATCAATCAGAATGTGTTGTGGATGGGACCCCTCTGATTTTGAGACATCGGACTCCATCCAAGGCAAGAGAGCCTGCTGAAGCCTGACAGGCTTCCATACAGTCCAATTCTACAAGGGACCACTGTTCTCACATTGCTGCTGGAGGCATCACAATTTCCTGGAATGGGGATCATGCTGCAGGCAATTGGTCCCCACCAGGGGTAGTGGACCAGGGTGTAATGTGGGGGTGCCTGAGTATGCATGGGTCACCAAGCCTAGCAAAGGCCACAGGGCCATAGTCCTATAAAAACACTCATCCTGGTCCGGTCTCACCTGGGACAATGCTGAGTCAGCGTGCTGTCCTAGGGCCTTAGAAGCAACTAGCAATGCTGACAGACAGATAACATTTCAGAGTGAAGATGCATGCAGGGCTGCTCAGTGTGTTAGGGGAAGTTTAAACTGGAAAATATTACACCAACTGTGTTGTGCTGATAGAAATCTTTCAATGAATACCATGACAGAAAACAGTTGAAACTTGTAATTTATGAGTTCTATGTAGAAGTAAGGAGATGCTAACTCCCCAATGCTGAGATTAGGTAGTTAATCACTAATCAATTCGAAAGGATGCTAGCAGGTTTCTGGCAATTGAGGTGAGACAGGATTTGCTCACCCCATTGGCAAGTCCCCACAAGCACTTGTGGTGAATTACAGTTTTTGTGCACTCAGAAATTGTCTTGCTATGATTTCACATGTGGCTATTGCAGTCAACTTTTGAATCAGAAACACTTTCTGAATGTGTCTTCACATAAGATGTAATTATCCTGAACTACCTATTGTCATTCTGAGTAAAGTCCCTCTGGACCACTTCCATGAGTCCCTTAACCAGCAGCTGGTAGATACAGGCTAGAGATCAGTGTCACAGATCCTGAAAAAAACGTCCTCCAAGTTCCTGAAACTGAGGGATGAAACAGTACCTGAGGAGGACAGCATGCACCAGTAACTCAAGTGATACAGAGAAACCAGTCTTTATATTAACCCTGTGACTCCTGAAGTATATCTTCAGATTTTATTTCCTGGATTTAGTGCCAATTCATACAAGATTTTAATAAATAATGTCTGTAAAAATGCAAAGCACAAAATACTGAGTAATTCAGGGTCACATTCCCTTGTGTTTTGTCTACATCTCCATGTTTTCATTGTGTTTGAAAATCTTGAGTTTCAGAACTTCACTTCTTTGGCAGAGACTGGAATGCACTCCAGAAAGTTTCAGTCACTAACCCTAGTGCAGGTGATATTTTCAATGTCACTTTTTGCTGAAAGTCAGCAATAAAGTTCCAATATGTGCTAAATCTGAACTTCAAAGTACAAAAAGGAAAAGAATCAATGTGAGAGTCTGGTGAGCATTTTCATATTGTAGAACTTGCTGATTTGATACACTTGCCAGCATATGAATGATACTGTTATACCCTCTATATTACTCAGAATTGTCTCATCTTCAGAAATACTGACTCTTAAGAAATCCAGATACCTGCAGAAATAATTTTGGCTAGCACACAGATGTTTACAGAATACTATCTTTAGAATGGGCTTCCAATTAAATATGATACTTTTCCAACTCTTTTATGTTCACTTTATTGATCAGAGGAGGAAAAATTGAGTCTGTTGAGGGTTTGAGTCTTCTGAAAATTCTCTTTATGTTAGATGACTACACGTTCCCCAACCTGACAATGTGATGTGCTTTGGATAAAAACCACTGAAATTAAGATCCAAATAATTTCTATAAAATTCTGAACATTGATTTTGAGAACAATGCAGCCAGCATCCCTTGTTGCTGGTCATATCCCAATATCAAGGGAGTAATGATGAGAATATTTATCTCTGTTCCATTTGGGAACAGAAGTTTGTCATTGCTCGAGAGTAATTATCTAATGGAAGCATGGAGGTGTTTGCAGTAGCAGAAGTATGAAATCCTAAGAAATATTATATCATCTTAACTTTGGGACCAAAGGAAATTGAGGGAATCTTTCACACATGAACACCAAGTGCTTACAATTCCAAACTACTCAAAACTGTCTTCATTTTCATTCCACCCCAGCTTTCCTTGAGGAAATTCTAAGCTGCTGAACCAAATGCATATCACAGTAGAGGTGCTGGATGTTAATTTTCACCTCAAGTACCTGGGTGAATAGGCATAATCTTTTTCTGTGAGTAAGGGAATATCTCAGTAACTTCATGAGGCAGTCTGTGACGATGTACAGGTAATGGGAAGTGGTGATGGATGACATCATCTCAGAACCCATGAATAATATTTCCTCAAAGAGGAAATGGTCTCCATTCAGTTTTTAAACATCCATTAGTTTGGTTTGCAGGAATTCCTCTCAAATTTTTTGCAATGATATTTCTTGGGGAAAATTCTATACATTGAGCTCAGTCCTTCATTTCTCCCCCCAAAACTGCTACACTGGTTTTGATTACAATCAAGGAATGGCTAACTTGTTTACCAGTCATCCTGGGACATAGGAGATAAAGAGAGGAGATACACAGTATGTACAGCAGAAGGGGCTGGCAGATGGAAGTCTGGTTTTGAAGGGTGTGGACTTTTCCTGCTCATGTAGATCACATGTTGTCTCACCCTAGGGCTTCCTGCTGGGTCTTGAGCAAATTTGGTTTCCATGAATGATTTGACTGTCATCCATGTTGTGCGGCACATTCTGCTTTCATCACAGAAAGGCCATATGAGAGCACAATGGCATCACGGTTGCCATGGCAACCAGAAGCTATTAGGTTCCTGGCTGCTGTGGAGGAACCCTCAAGATAGGGAGTGAAACACCTTTCCTTTTTTAGGGAAGAGGATATAGGCAAGTAACATGGATCTATTGTTTGCCATAAAAGTGGTCCTAATTACTTATGACAGGAGAAGAGGAGTCAGCATGTGCTGTGGGTGGGATCTCTTGGCTTTGAGACATCTGACTGCATGTGAGATCAGGGACCTAGTTGAAGCCAGATAGGCTGCTATTCCTTCCATATATAAGAGGGTTTGATATGCACACGTGGGTGCAGAAGGCATCTTGATATCCTGGGAATGGGGGCCACGCTGCAGGCAAGTGTTGCCAGCAGGTATAGTGGACGATGGAGAGATGGGGTGTGCCCCAAAACTGATGGGTC
The DNA here is from genome assembly GCA_020662805.1 of Glaucomys volans. Classification (NCBI taxonomy): domain Eukaryota; kingdom Metazoa; phylum Chordata; class Mammalia; order Rodentia; family Sciuridae; genus Glaucomys; species Glaucomys volans. Next base: position 8,249 of record JAJEJO010030736.1, read on the forward strand.
ACCAAATCTAGCTGAGGCCACAGGGGCATGGCCTTACAAATACAGTTATTCTGGTCTGCATAATCCGTGCACATTGCTGGGTTGGGAAACTGACCTAGGGTCTTAACAGTCACTCACAGTGATGGAACATGACATTTCAGAGCAGAGAAGAATGTAGGGCAGCTCGATGTTTTAGGTGAAGTTTGAACTGGAAAACATCACAAGAACACTGGTGTCATGCCAATTCATTCCATGAATGCCCAGTCTAGAGACAGCTGGGATTTATGACTTGTAAGTTGAAGTGAGGATCTGCTGAGCTCCCCATTGTCAAGAGGAGGGAGTTAATCACTCATCAATTAGGAAGGAGGCTAGCAAGTGGCTGGCAGGCAAGGAGAGACTTTTCATACTCACTCCACTGGCCAGGACCCACAACCTCAACTGTTGAACTACAACTATGGTGCACTCAGAAAATGTCTGGCAATGATTTTCCAAGGGGCCCTTCCACTTACCTTTTGAAGCAGAAACACCTTCAGAATGTGTCTTATTTTAAGGTGTAATTCTCTCAACCTGCTTATTGCCTGTCTGAAAAAAGGCCCTCTGGCACACTTCCATGCATCCCTTTCCCAGCAGTTGGCAGATGCAGACGACAGGTCAATGTCACAGACCCCGGCACAACAATCCTCCAAAAAATGTGAAACTGAGGGATAAAACAGTAGCCTGATGAGGACAGGATAAATCTGGATCTAAAAGACACAGGTAAGCCAGGCTCTATGTAACTCTGGCTCCTGAATGATATCAGTGGAAGGTAATTCTTGTACTCAGCACCAATTCATACAAGTCTTTAATAAATGATGTCTTTAAAATGTAAGATAGCATGGAGGGAAGGGAGGGGTGGGGTCAGGGTGGGGGGGTAAAAATAATAACAGAAATTGTGACAGATACCATTGCCCTGTGTACATGCATGAACGCACAGATGGTGTGACTCTACTTTGTGTACAACCAGTGAAACAATAGCTGTACTCCATTTGCATTCAATGAATCAATACGTAAATAAAATAAAAAAAGAAAATAATGTCCCCTGTAAAATGAGGGCATTTAGGGAGAGTCAGGGGGAAAATTATTATAGGCTCCAAGCAGTTTACCACTCAGGAACTGGGAGAAAGAACTGTATATCAAATTGTCCCCAAATATAACATTTTAAAACTAAAAACTAAAAAAAAAATGTAAAGCACAGAGAACTGAGTACATCAAGGCCATGCATAACTGAGTTTTATCTACATCTCTTTGAAAGTTGATATTTTGGTTGTGTTGGTAAATGTAGGGTGTAGATGTCCACCTCTGCTGCAGAGAGACTGGAGTATGCATGAGAAAGATTCTCCTTCCCAAACCCTAGGGCAGCAGATACTTTGAATGTCATTTCTTGCTGATGGGCCAAAATGAAAACCCAATATATGCTAAACCAGAACTTCAAAGTGAGAAAATGGAAAAGTATCAATAATTAAAACCTGGTGAGCATTTTCATCCTATAGATCTTGCTGATTCAATACACATGCCAGCATAGTAATGGGAAGGTGATAATGTCTGCGTTCCTGACAGTTTTCTTATCTTAAGGAAAAATGCCTCTCAAGCAATCCAGGTCACTGAATAAGCATTGTTGGGTGGCACCAGAGGTGCTTGTTGAATACTCTGTTTAGAATTGACTTGCAGTAGAACCTAATACATTTCCAAACATTTTGTGATCACTTGATTTATCAGAGGAAGTAGTGTAAAGACACTGGAGGGTTGGCATTATCTGAAGTTGCTTTTTAAGGAAGATATCTGCATGTTCCCTGAACTGATTATTTGATATACTTTGGATAAAAACCACCCCAATGAGGAGTCAAATAATTTCTTTCAAATTCTGTAGATCACTTTTGAGAATAGTGCAGCCAGCATCATCTGTTGAAGGTCAAATTCCAATGCCTAGGGACTAATGAGGAGAGAATGATTTATCCCTGTCCCTTTAAGAAACACGTGTTACCCCTGCTCAAGAGCATAGAATTATCTGAGGGAAGAATGGTAGCATAGGATAGTATTAGAAATAGGCTGATCTCACTTAGCATAACAGTTTCCAACATCATCCATTTACCTACAAATACCATAATTTTATTCTTCTTTATGGCTGAGTAATATTCCATTGTCCAAAAGCCGAATGGTCTCTCTGATAAATGAATGATGATGCATAATGTGGGGGGGAAAGATGGCAAGAATGGAGGAAAGATAGCTAGCATAGAGGGAAGGGAGGGGTGGGGGGTGGGTGGGGGGTAAAATTAATAACAATGTGTGACAGATACCATTGCCCTGTGTACATGCATGAATGCACAGATGGTGTGACTCTACTTTGTGTACAACCAGTGAAACAATAGCTGTACTCCATTTGTGTTCAATGAATCAATAAGTAAATAAAAAAATTAAAAAAAAGAAAAAGAAAGAAATAGGCATTTGTAGGAAATATTATATGATCTGATCTATGAGAACCACATAAATTGAGGGAATATTTCATAATTGAACGCCAAGTGCTTACAATTCCAAGCTGCCCACATTTGTGTCATTGTTTTCATTCCTTCCTGGCTTTCCTGGAGGAAATTCTAAGCAGTGGGTCAAACACATCCACATGTGCTGGAAGTTGCATTTCACCTCAGGCACCTGGGTGCTTGTTAATGGTGGTTTTCCTGCCTGTTTTTCTGAGTAAGGGAATTTCTCAGAAACTTCATGAGGCACAGTCCATAAGTACATGTAGGGACTGGGAATAGGTGATGTACCACAGGACCTATGAACCTATGAGTAATATTTGCTCAGAGAGGAAATGAGCTCCATTCAGTTTGGAAATATCCAGTAGTTATGTTTTCAGGAATTTCTCTCAACTTTCTTTGCAGTGATATTTTTTGCAGAAAGTTCTGTCCACTGAATTTTCAGTCCTTCATTGCTCTGCAGAATGCTGCTACCCATGTTCTCATCCCTCTCAACAAACACCTAACTTGCTTATCAGTGTTCTAGGGCATGAAAGAAAGAGAATGGAGCTACAGCATTTAGAGTTGAAGGGTCTTAAATGTGGGAGAATTGTATGGAAGGGTGTGGAGTTTTCTGGCTCATATAGGAAAAAGCAGGTTATATCTCTAACCAGGACTTCTTGCTGTGCCTTGGTCAGCTTGGGTTTCCATGAATTGCTTGACTGCACAGCACATACTGCCTGCAGTCACAGAAATGCCATATGACAGCACAATGTCTTCCTGGTTACCAAACCTCTTCAGGTCCTGGCTGCTGCAGAGTGACCTTCAAGAAAAGGGATGGCCCAGCTGTGCTGGTAGGAGGGAAGAGGAAGCAGTTCAGACCTAGTGGTCATTTGTTTGCCAAAGAAGGGATCCGACCTTCTGAGAACAAGAGAAGTGCAATCAGTGCCTGCTGATGCCTGACAGGCTGCCATACAGTTAACTTCCATAAGGTACCTATGTGCTCACTTGGATGCAGGAAGTATCATGATTTCCTGGAATGGGGACCCTGCTGAAGGCAATTGGCCCCCACCAAGGGTAGTGGATCAGGGAGAGATATGAGGGTGCCAGAGGAGGTATGGGTCACCAAGTCTAGCAGAGGCCACAGGAGCATGGCCATATGAAAACACTCATCTGGGTCTGGTATCATCTGGCACATTGCTGAGTCAGGTTACTGGCCTAGGGCTTTAGCAGCAACTTGCAACAACGGCTGATGGATGACATTTCAGAAGCATATGTGGCTGCAGGGTTGGTTAAGTGAAGTTTGAAATGAAAAACATCACACCAACTCTGTTGTGATGAAAAGAAAACCTTTCACGAATACCACCACAGGAGGCAGTTGGAAGTTGTGATTTAGGAATTCTATGTAGAAGTAAGGAGATGCTGATCTCCCCAATGTCAAAGCTAGGTAGTTAATCACTAATCAATTCAATAGGAGGCTAACAGGTTTCTGGCAATTGCAGTGAGACATTCTATGCCCACACCATCTGTCCAAAGTCTTGTGGTGACTTACAATTTTGGTGAACTCAGAAATCGCCTTGCTATGATTGTCCAGGGCCCCTTCCCCTCACCCATTGATGCAGAAACACCTTCACAATGTGTCTTTAACTAAGGTGTAATTCTCTTGACCTGCCAATTCCCTGCCTGAGAAAAGGCCTTCTGGTCTCTTTCCATGGATAACTTAAACAGAAGTTGGTTGATGCACACTACAGGTCAGTGTCACAGAGTCCTGCACAACCATTCTCTATTAACATAAAACTGAGTGATGAAACAAGAGCCTGATGAGTACAGAACAAACTTGGTACTCAAATATCACAGGAAAATCACACCTTTCATCACCACTATTCTCCTCAATTATATCAGCGGAAGTTAATTCATTTATCTGGCACCAATTTATACAAGTCTTTTATAAATGATATCTATAAATGTAAAGCATAAAAGACTGAGAAACAAGAGGGCCATATGCAGCTTTGTTTGTCTACATCTCTCTGTTTTCAAGCTGATATTGTAATTGTGTTGGAAAATAGTATAGATGTGTACTTCTTTTGCAGAGAGAATGGAGAACACACCAGAAAAATTCTCATCTGTAATCCCTAGTGCAAGTGATATTTTGAGTGTCATTTATTGCTGAATGGCAACAGTGAATTCCCAATATGTGCCAAACCTCAAAATCAAAATGCAAAAGTGGAAAAGGGTCAATGATAGAGGTTGGTATTATCATCTAGTAGAATTTGCTGATTCGCTACACATGATAGCTTATTTATGAGAAGGTGATAACTTCTGTGATCCTGAGAGTTGTCTTATTTTAAGGAATAGTGCAATCCAGGTCTCTGGGGAATCATTGTTGACTTACATCACAAATGTTTGCTGAATACTGTCTTTAAAATGGGCTTGCACTTAAATCTGATACATATCCCACTGTTTTGTGTTCACTGATTTAACAGAGGAGTTAATGTAGAGAGTCTGGCACATTGGCATTATCTGAAGAGACTCTTTAAGGTAGATGACTGCATGTTCCGTGGCCTGATCATGTGATAAACTTTTGAGAAAAATTACCTGATGATGAGACAAATAATTTCTTTCAAATACTGCAGATCACTCTTGAGAACAATGCGGCCAACATAATTTGTTGAACTGAAATTCCAATGCCGAGGGATTAATGAGGAGAGAATGATTTGTCCCTGTCCCTTTAAGGAATAAGAGAGCTGTAACTTATCAATGACCATACAATTATCAGAGGGAAGCATGGAGGCCTGTGGCAGTAGCAAAATAGACATTTTTAGGACATGTGTAGTCTGATCTTTGGGTCCAAAGGAAATTGAGAGAATTTTTCACACCTGAACACCAAGGCCTTACAATTCCAATCTGCTCACACCTATTTCATTCTTCTCATTCCTCCTGGACTTCCCTTGAGGAAATTCTAAGCAGTTGTGGCAAATGCATATCCCAGTGGTTGTGCTGAATCTTGCTTTTCCCATCAGGCATGTGGGTGCTTGGAAAATTTGAACTTCCTGGGTATAGTCTGTTTATCTGAATAAGGGAATGTCTAAGAATTCAGAAGGTACAGTCTGTATTATGTATAGGGAATTGGGCATAGTGATGGATGACAGGATCTATGAACCCATAAAAATATTTACTCAGAGAAAAAATGATCCTTATGCAGTTTTCAAATGTCCAGTAGTTATGCTTGCAGGAAATCCTCCAAGTATTCATTGCAGGGAGATTGTTTGGAGGAAGTCCTGTCCATTGAATGGTCAGTCATTTATACCTCAGCAAAATGCTTCTACCATGGTTTTTGTCCACTAAAGAAATGGCTAAATTTTTACCTGTGCTATTGGGATATGGGAGCAAAAGAGAGGAGAGCTACACTATTTAGAGTGGAAGGGTCTGGCCTCCAGGAGTTTGGATGGACATGAAATTTTCTGGCTCATGTAGGAGAATGCAGGTTTTCTTGTGCCCCTGGGCTTGTTGCTGGGCCTTGAGCAGCTTGCATTTCCATGAATGGCAGATCTGTCATCCAAGCTGCACAGCACATAGGGCCTGCAGTCAAGGAAATGCCATTGATAGCAGTGTCGACCAGAACCTCTTCAGGGGGACTGCTGTGGAGGAAACAATACAATGGCTGGCCCAGCTGTGCTGTAGGAGGGAAGTGAAAGACATTAAGTCCGAGGCGTCTTATGTTTGTCATGAAAGTGTTCCTAACTTTTAATTAGATGTGAGGAATTGTCAGTCTGTGTTGTCGTCTGGGTCCCTCTGTTTTTGATACAACTTACTCCCTCCAAGATAAGGGACCCTGCTGAACCCAGTGTGCAATACACTCCATATCCATGAAGGGGAGATATACACACTTGATGGCAGAGCTCATCATGATTTCCTGGGAATGGGGCCCCACTGCAGGCAATTGGATCCCACAAGGTGTAGTGTAGCAGGGAGAGATGCATGTGTTCCAGAGGACATGTGGGTCACCAAGCATAGTACAGTCCACAGGGGCAAGACCTGTGAAGATACTTGTCCTGGTCTGCCAAACCCTGGTACATTGTTGGGACAGGAAACTGGCCTGTGACCTTAGCAGTCACTTACAATGATGGTCAATAACATTTCAGAGCAGAGAGAATTGGGGGCAACATGGTTGCTTAGGTGAAATTTGAACTGGAGAGCATAATACCAACCCTGGTGTGATGCCACAACTTTCCATGAATGCCTAAACAAGAGAGAGATGAAATGTAGGATGTAGGAATTGTAAGGAGAAGTGAAGAGCTGATGATCTCCCCAATGTTGAGAAAAGATATTTAATCACTAATCTTTAGGAAGGATGATAGCAAGTTGCTGGTAATTGTGGAGAGACAATCTATACTCAGTCCCTCTGCCAGGCCTCACCACTTAAACTGTGGCCTTACAGTTCCAGTGCTCTCAGAAATTGTCTTGATATGATTTCCCAATGGGTCTTTCCACTCAACTTTTGATTCATAAACAAATTCACAATGTCTCCACTAAGGTGTAATTCTCTTGACCAGCCAATTGCCTGTCTGAGAAAAGGCCCTCTGGCCCATTTACATGGACCACTGAAACAGAAGCTGATAGATGCACACCACAGGTCAGTGTCACAGAGCCTGCCACAAAAATCACCCAGAAATATGAACAGAAGGATTACATAAGTGCATGATTAGGACAGGATTAATATGGACCTCGACTGACACAGAGAAACCAGGTTTTACATAACGACTGTGGATCCTGAATATCAGTGGAAGTTAATTCTTGTATTCAGTGCCAATTCACACAAGTCTTTAATAAATAATGTCTGTAAGAATGAAAAACATAAGAAACATTAAATTGAGGGCGACTTGCACCTTGATTTTGTCTTTATCTCTCTGTTTTCAAGGTGATATTGTGTTTGTGTTGGAAAACTTGAGGTGTAGAATTCCACTTCTTTTGCAGAGAGACTGGAGTGCTCAACTGAAAGATTATCCTTCACAAAGCCTAGTGCAGGTAATATTTTGAATGTTATTTCTTGATGAAAGGCAGCAACGAATCCCAATACATGATAAACCTGGACTTAAAACTGCAAAAATGGGAAAAAATCAGTTATAGACTTGTGAGCATTTTCATCTTGTAGAACTTGCTGATTCAATACAATTCCTAGCATAGTAATGAGATGGTGATAGCGTCTTCATTCATGGAGTTGTCTCATCTTAAGGAATAGTGCTTCTAAAGCAATCCAGGTCTCTGGGGTAGCATTTTTGGTTAGCACCACAGATGATTGCTGAATACTCTCCTTAGAATGGACTTACTGTTGAATCTTACACTTTTCCAACCGTTTGGTGTTCACTTGATTGAACAGAGGATGTAATGTAGAGAGAAATTTGGGTTGGCATGATTTGAAGACACTCATTAAGGTAGATGACTGAATGTTCCCAGATTTGACTATGTGATATGCTTTGAAGGAAAAACACCCTAATGAAGAGCCAAATAGTTCCTATCAAATTCTGTAGATCATTTTTGAGAACAATGCAGCAAGCATCCTTTTCTGCAGGTAAAGTCCCAATTCTAGGGAGTAATGAGGAGAGAAAGATTTATCACTATTCCTTTAAGAAACACAAATGTTGTAGCTGTTCCACAGGCAGACAATTATCTGAGGGAAGCAAGGAGGCATGAGGCAGTAGGAGAAGTAGGCAAAGTAGAAAATACTATAAGCTCTGACCTTTGGGACCAAAGTAAATTGAGGGATGTTTTCACACCAAAACACAAAGTCCTTACATTTTCCAAGCTGCTCACACTTATCTCATTGCTTTCAATCCTCCTGGGCTTTCCTTGAGGAAATTCTAGGCAGCTGGGCCAAATGCACATCCCAGTGGAGGTGGTGGATCTTGCTTTTCACCTCAGTATTGGATACTTTGAAAAATTGGATTTCCTGGACATAGTGTGCTTCTCTGAATAAGGAAATATCTCACCCATGTCATGAGGCAGTCTATGCATATGTATAGGGAATGGGAAGACATGATTGATCACAGGATCTGTGAACCCATTGAATACTATTTGGTCAGATGAAAAGTGATTCCCATTCAGTTTTCAAACATCGATTTGTCATATTTTAAGGAATTCCTCCCAACATTTTTTGCAGTGACTTTATTTGGAGAAAGTCCTGTCCACTGCTCTGTCAGTCCTTCATTTATGTTCAAAATTTTGCTATGCTGGTTTTGATCCCACTCAAGAAATGACTTACATGTTTACCAGTGGTACTGAGACATAGGAGCAATAGAGAGGAGAGTGATACTATGTAGAGTGGAAGGTGCTGTCATGGGGGAGATTGGTTTGGTAGAGCATGGAATGATCTGGGTAATGTATGGGAATGCAGGTTTTTCTTCACCCATGGCTTCTTGCTGGGCGTTGGGCAACTTAGGTTTCCATTAATGGTTTGGCTGCCATCCTAAATACGCAGCACATACTTCCTGCAGTCACATAAAAACCATATAACAGCACAAGATGTCATGGTTGCCATGGAAATTGGAACCTCTTCATATCCTAGTTGCTGTGGAGAAACCATCAAGAGGCAGGGTGGTCCACTGTACGAATAGGATGGAAAAGGAAGCAGGAAAGTCCCAAGTGTCTTTTTGGCCATAAAAGGGACCGTAACTTCTTAGGACAGCAGAAGAGGATTCAGCATATATTGTGGGTAGAGCCACTCTGGTTTTGAGACATCTGACTACATCCAAGATATGGAACCCTGCTGAAGCGAGTCAGGTTACCTTACCTTCCATTTACCCTAAGGGCAATGTGCACACTTTGCTACACAAGTTATCATGCTTTCCTGAGAATCAGTCCCCAATGCAGGCAATTGGTCCACAACAGGTATACTGGACCAGGAAGAGATGCAGAAGTGCCCAAGGACAAGTGGGTCATCAAGCCCAGAACAGGCCATGGGGACATGAATCTAGGATGACACTCATCCTGGTCTGCACAATCCTTGTGTATTGCTGCATCAGGAAAGTAACCTAGGGCCTTAGCAGCCACTTGTAATGACACTTCATAGTAGAGGAGATTGTGGGGCAGGTGAGGTTTGAACTGGAAAATATCACACCGAATCTGTTGTGATGTGAAACCTTTCCATGAATGCCAAAACAAGAAACAATGGACCCTGGAATTTAGGAATTTTAAATAGAGGTGAGGAGCTGCTGAGCTCCCCAATATGGAGAAGAAGGACTTAATTACTAATGAATTAGGATGTAGGCTGGCAAGTTGCTTACAATTAAGGAGAGACATTCTATGCTCACTACACTGGCCAGGAACCACCACCTCAACTCTTACCTTACAATTACGGTGAACTCATAAATTGTCTTGCTATGATTACCCAAGGGACCCATCCACTCACTCTTTAATGCAGAAACACCTTCACAATGTGTCTTCTATTAAGGTGGAATTCCCTTGACCTGCCAATTGCCTGTCTTAGAAAGGGTCTGCTGGCCCCTTTCCACGTACCACTTAAACAGAAGCTGGTAGATGCACACTACATGTTCTTGTCACAGAGCCTGGCACAATCATCCTCCAAGAACATGAAACTGAGGAATGAAACAAGAACATCATAAGGACATGATGAATTGGACCTCAAATAACACAGGAAAATCACACTTTTCATTATGCCTGTTCCTCCTCAATTATATCATCAGAAATTATTTCATGTATTCAGCACCAATTTGTACAAGCCTTTAATACATGATGTTTGTAAATGCAAAGCATAAAATACTGAGAAACAGGGTGACGTGCAGCTTGGTTTTGTCTACATCTCTTTGTTTTCAAATTGATATTGTGGTTGTGTTGGAAAATATTGAGGGTTAAAATTTACTTCTTTTGCAAAGAGAATGAAGAACACAGCAGAAAGCTTCTCATTTCCAATCCCTAATGCAAGAGATATTTTGAATGTCATTTCTTGCTGAAAGGCAGCAGTGAATTCCCAATGTGTGCTAAACCTCAATATCAAAATGCAAAAGTGGAAAAGAGTCAATGATAGAGGCTGGTGAGTTTTCATTTTGTAGAATCCGCTGATTCATTACACATGACAGCTTATTAATGAGAAGGTGACAACCTCTGCTATCCTGTGAGTTGTCTCATCTTAAGGGATTATGCTTCTAAAGCAATCCAGGTCTCTGGGGAATATTTTTTGGCTGGCACCACAGATGCTTACTAAATACTGTTTTTAGCATAGGCTTGCAATTAAATCTAATACTTATCCCACCAGTTTGTCTTCCCTTGATTGAGCAGCGAAGGTAATGTAAAGATCTTGGTGGGTTGGCATGATCTGAAAAGGCTCTTTAAGGTAGGTTACTCATGTCCCCTTACCTGTTGATGTGATATGCTTTGGAGAAAAATTACCCCAATGAGTATCCAAACAATTTCTATCAAATACTGTAGGTCACTATTGAGAAGATTGCTGCTACTTTGTTGCAGTGAAATCCCAATATTTAGGGAGTAATAAGAGAAAGATTTACCCCTGTCCCTTTAAAGAAGAAGTGTTGCAGCTGCTTAATGAGCAGACAATTATCTGAGGGAATCATGGAGGGCCGTGGCAGTAGGAGAATTAGACATTTGTGGGAAATATTATATACTCTGATCTTTGTGACCATAGGAAATTGAGGGATTTTTTCGTACTGGAACACCAAGTCCTTACAATTCCAATCTGCTCACACCTACCTCATTCTTCTCATTCCTCTCTGGCTTCCCTTGAGGAAATTCTAAGCAGCTGCAGCAAATACATATCCCAGTTGTTGTGCTGAATCTTGCTTTTCACATCAGGCTTGTGGGTGCTTGGAAAATTTGAACTTCCTGGGCATAGTCTATTTCTCTGAATAAAGGAATGTCTCAGGAAATTCATGAGGCAAAGTCTATAAATATGTATAGGGCATGGGAAGCAGTGATGGATCCCAGGATCTATGAATCCATGAAAAATATTTGCTCAGAGAAAAAATGATCCCCATTCAGTTTTCAAATGTCCAGTAGTTATGCTTGCAGGAATTCCTCAAAGCATTCTTTGCAGGGAGATTGTTTGGAGGAAGTCCATTCAATTGAACTGCCAGTCCTTCATTTCTCATCAAAATGTTTCTACTCATTTCTCTTCCACACAATAAATGGCTAAATTTTATACCTGTGCTATTGGGACATGGAAGCAAAAGAGAGGAAAGCTGCACTATGTACACTGGTTGGGGCTGGCTTCCAGGAGTTTGGTTTGGATGGGGATGAAATATTCTGGCTTCAGTAGGAGAATGCAGGCTGTCTTGTGACCCTGGGCTTGATGCTGGGCCTTGAGCAACTTGGGTTTCCATGAATGGGTTGTCTGTCATCCAAGCTGCACTTTACATAGCGCCTATTATCAGAGAAATGCCATATGATAACAGAGTGTCACCCGGTACCTTTCATGGGGGGATTGCTGTGGAGGAATCTTCAAGTAGAGCTCACCCAGCTATGCTTGTAGGAGGGAAGAGGAAAACAGCAAGTCCGTGGGGTCTGATATTTGCCATAAAAATGTTCCTAACTTGTTATTAGAGGAGAGAAAGTGTCAATTTCTGCAGTGGTCCTGGTCCCTCTGGCTTTGATACAACTGACTGCTTGAAATCAAAGAGAAACATACTATTCTCACTTCCTTGGCCCATCCCCACCACTTAAACTGCTGCCTTCTGATATTTATCCAGTTTTGTGTTCACTTGATTGAACAGAGGAGGCAATGGAGAGACAAAGAATGGTTGGCATGATTTGAAGAGGTTCTTTAAGGTAGATGATTGCATATTCCTGGACAGGACTATGTGACATGCTTTGGATAAAAACCACCCCAATGAAGAGACAAATAATTTTTATCATATTCTGTAGATTGCTTTTGAGAACAATGCAGCCATCATCCTTTGTTGCATATGAGATTCCAATGTGTAGGGAGTAATGAGGTGGGAAAAATTTATCCATCAGTTTAATGAACAAGAGTTTTGTAGCTTCTCAAGAGCAGAAAATGATCCAAAGGGAAGCATGGATGCATATGGCAGTAGGAAAATTTGTCATTTTTTGGAAATATTATATACTCTGATCTTTGGGAAAAAGGAAATAGATAGAATCTTTCAACATGAACCCAAAGTCCTTACAATTCCAAAATGCTCACACCTGTCTCATTGTTTTCATTCCTCCTCGAGTTTCCTTAAGGAAATTCCAAGCAGCTGGGCCAAATGCATATCCCATTGGAGGTATTTCATCTTGCTTTTCACCTCAGGTATGTTCCTGCTTAGAAAAACTTGATGTCCTGGGCATAGTCTGTTTCTCTGAACTGGGGGCGCTGCTATGGAGGAATCTTCAAGTGAAGGGCTGGCCCAGCTGTGCTGGTAGGAGGGAAGAGGAAGCAGGCAAGTTCAATGGGTCTTCATCTTGCCATAAAGGCAATCCTAACTTATGACAGCAGAAAAGGAGTCAGTATGTGTTTTCAGAGGGACCCCTCTGGTGTAGGACATCTGACTCCAATCAAAGAAAGGGACCCTGCTGAAGTCAGGCAGGCTGCCATTCTTACATATCTGTGAGGGGGTGATGTGCACACTTTGCTACAGAGGGCAACATGCCTAGCTGGAAACAGGGCCCCACTTTAGCCAATTGGACTAAAACACCTTTAGAAGACCAGGGAGAGATACAGGGGTGCCCGAGGATGTGTTAGTCAACCAGCCTAGAACAAGACAAGTTTTCATGGCCCTAGCAAGACAGTCATTCTAGTCTGCACAATCCCGATACATTGGTGGGTCAAGAAACTGGCCTAAGGCCTTGGCAGACTCTTGCAATGATGTCCCATGACATTTCAGAGCAGAGGAGAATGTAGGGCAGCTTAGTGCATTAGGTGAAATTTCAACTAGAAAACATCACACCAACTCTGGTGGGATGCCAAACCTTTCCATGACTGCTAAAACAAGAGACAGCTGAACCCTGAGATTTAGGACTTTTAAGTAGAAGTGAGGAGCTGCTGAGCTCCCCAAGGTTGATAGGAATGACTTAGTCACTAATTAATCAGGAAGGAAGGTAGCAAGTTGATCACTTATGATCACTCGACTATCCAGGGCCAACCACTTTAATTGTTGCCTTACAATTACCATGCTTTCAGATATTGTCTTGCTATGATTTTCCAAAAGTCCCTTCCACTCACCCTTTGATGCAGGAACAACTTCACAAGGTGTCTTCACTTTAGGTGTTATAATATTGACCTGCCTTGTTGCCTGTTTGAGAAAAGGTCTTCTGGCACATTTCCATGGACCTCTTAACCAGCAGCATGTAGATATTGACTACAGGTGAATGTCACACACCCTGGCAAAACTATCCTCCAACAGAGTGAAACTGAGGGATGAAGCAAGAGACTGATGAGAACAGGATGAACCTGGATTCATGTTCCTGGATTCATGATATCAGCAGAAGTTAATTCTTGTATTTAGTGCCAATTCATACAAGTCTTTAAAATAATGTCTATAAAAATGCAAAGCACAGAAATTTGAACAAATCGTGGGCCATATGCACCTGGGTTTTGTCTACATCTCTGTGTTTTCAAGTTGTTATTGTAGTTGGGTTGGAGAACGTTGAAGTGCAGAAGTCCACTTCTGATGCAGAGACACTTGAATTTACCCCAGAAATATTTTTGTTCACAAACCCTAGTGCAGGTGATACTTTTAATGTCATTTCTTGCTGAGAAGCAAAAAATGAAGTCCCGATATGTACTAAACCTGATCTTCAAAATGTGTAAATGGAAAAAAAAATCAATTTTAGACCCTGGTGAGCAGTTTCATCCTTTAGAGCTTGCTGATTCAATACACTGGCCAGCATATTAATGACATGGTGATAACTTCTGTGTTTTTGAGAGTTGTCTCATCTTAAGGAATAGTGCCTCTAAAACAATTGAGGTCTTTGGGGAAGCACTACTGTTTGGCACCACAGATTCTTACTGAATCCTCTCTTTATATTGGGCTGACAACTAAATCTGACACATTTCCAACTGATTTGTGTTCACTTGATTGAACAGAGGAGGTAATGTAGAGACATTGGACAGTTCGCATGATCTGAAGTGTCTCTTTAAGGTAGATGACTACATGTTCACCAACCTGACTATGTGATATGCTTTGGAGAAAAACCACTCCAATGATGAGCCAAACAATTTCTATCAAATACTGTAGATCATTTTTGAGATCAAAGCAGTCAGCATCCATTGTTGTAGGTGAAATCCAAATATCTAGGGAATAATGAGGAGAAAAAGATGTATTCCTGTCCATTTAAACATCAAGAATGTCATAGAGGCTGAATGAGCAGAAAACAGACCAAGGGAAGCATGGAGGTGTGTGACCATAGGAAAAGTTGGCATATGTAGGAAATTATATATGCTCTGACCTTTGGGTCCAATGGAACTTGAGAGAAGAGAGAATTTTTCAATACTGAACACCAAGGCCTTACAATTCCAAAATGCTTACACCTGTCTCATTCTTTTCATTTCTCCTGGTTTTCCTTGAGGAAATTCCAAGCAGATGGACCAAATGCATATCCCAGTGGAGGTGCTTGATCATGCTTTTCTCCTCAGGTGTGTGCCTGCTTGGAAAATTCGGATTTCCTGGGCATAGTCTGTTTCACTTAATAGGGAATATCTCAACAAATTAACAAGGCACAGTCTGAATATATTTAGGAAATGTGAAGAGGTGATGGATCACAGTATGTATGAACTCAGGAATAATATTTGCTCAGAGAAAAAATGATCCCCAGTTTTCAAACATCCAGTAGTTATGTTTGCAGGAATTCCTCTCTGGATTCTTTGCAGTGAGATTATTTGGAGAAAGTCCTGTCTCCTGAAAACTCAGTCCTTCATTTCTGCACAAAATGATGCAATTCTTATTTTGATCCCACTAGAGAAATGTCTAACTTGTTTACCAGTGCTACTGGTACTTGGGAGCAAAA
>JAJEJO010030736.1:23791-36293 GCA_020662805.1 Glaucomys volans
GGTGGATTTTTTGGCTCGTGCAGGAGAATGTAGGTTTTTTCTCACCCCAAGTCTTCCTCCTGGATCTTGATAAACTGTGGTGTACCAAATCATTCACCCTAGCTGCGCAGCACATACTGCCTGCAGTCACAGAAAGGCTATGTGACAGCACAATGGCATCATGATTGCCATGGCAACTGGAATCTCTTGACGTCCTGACTGTTGAGGAGGAAATTTCAAGAGAATGTCTGGTGCAACTGTGCTGGTAGGAGGAAAAAGGAAGGGGTATTTTTGCCATCAGGGCAATCCTAATTTCTAATTGCTGTAGAAGAGGAGTCATCATGTGTTGTGGGTGGGGCCCCTCTGTCTTTAGGACATCTGACTCAATCCAAGAAGAGTGACACTGCTGACGCCAATGATTACTATGATGCCAGGCCATAATTTCTGCCAGGGGCGATGTGCACAGTTGGCTGCAGAAGGCACCATTAATCCCTGGGAATGGGGTCTGCTGCAGTTAATTGGACCCCACCAGGAGAAGTGGACCAGAGAGAGATGCAGGGATGACTGGGGATGCATTTTTCCAGAAGCCTAGAACAGGAGTCATGGTCATGACTATAGGAATACACTTGTCCTGGTCTGCACAATCCTGGTATTTTGTGGGTGAAGAAACTGGCCTAGGGCCTTAGCAGCTGCTCACAATGATGGCAAATGATATTTCAGATCAGAGAAGAATGCAGGGCACCTCATTGTGTTGGGTGAAGTTTCAAATGGAAAACATCACACCAACTCTGCTGTGATGCCAAACCTTTCCATGAATGCCAAAACAGGAAACAGTTGAACCCTGGGATTTAAGACTTTTATGTAGAAGTGAGGAGTTGCTTAGCTCCCCAAAGTCAAGAGGAGGGACTTAATCACTAATCAATTAGGAAGGAACCTAGGGGGTCACTTTCATTCACAGAGAGATATTCTATGCTCACTCAACCTGCCAGGCCCCACCAACTGTACTGTCACCTTACAATTACTATGCTCTCTGACATTATCTTGCTATGATTTTTCAATGAACCCTTCCCCTCATCCTGTCATGCACAAACACCTTCACAAGATGTCCTCACTTTATGTGCAATTCTCTTGACCTGCCTATCACCAGTCTGAGAAAAGGCCCTCTGGTACATTTCCATGGTCCCCTTAACCAACACCTAGTAGAAGCACACTACAGGTCAGCATCAACACAACATGGTAATAAGATCCTCCAAGAACATGAATCTGAGGGAAGAAACAAGAGATCGATGATGACAGGATGATTCTGTACCTCAAATGACATGGGGAAACCAGGCATTACATAATCCTTGTGGCTCCTGAATAACAGCAGAAGCTAATTTTTGTAATCACTCCCAAATAATACAAGTCATTTATAAGTGATATCTATCAAAATGCAAAGTACAGAAAACTGAGTCCCAACTCCGTTTTGGGCAACAATGAAGTCCCAAACTTCAAACTTCAAAATGCAAACTTCAAAATGCAAAAGAATCTATTTTAAACCCTGGTGAGCAGTTTCATCTTGTAGAGCTTGCTGATTCAATACACTGGCAAGCATATCAATGATATGGTGATAACCTCTGTATTCCTAAGAGTTGTCTCATCTTAAGGAAGAGCACCTCTAAAGTAATCCAGATCTCTGGGGAAGCACATATGTCTGGCACCACAGATGCTTGCTGAATGCTCTCTTTATAATGGGCTTGCAATTAAATCTGATACATATCCAACCTATTTGTGTTCACTTGATTTAACAGAGGAGGTAAAGTAGAGACAAGGGCAGTTGGAATGATCTGAAGGTTCTTTTTAATGTAGAAGACTAGAGTTCCATGACCTGGGTGTGTGATATGCTTTGGAGAAAAAGCAAATCAACGAAAAGTCAAATAATTTCTATCAAATTATTTAGATCACATTTGACAACAGTGCAGCCAGTATTCCTTTTTGCAGGTCAAATCACAATGTCTAGGGAATAATGAGGAGAGAAAGAATTATTCCTCTCACTTTAAGGAACAATAGTGTTGAAACTCACCAACCAGCATACATTTATCCAAAGGAAGCATGTGCCAGTAGCAGAAGGCATTTGTAGCAAATATTATATTCCCTGGTCTTTGGGACCACAGGAAATTGAGGGAATCTTTCATGCCTGAACACCCAACCATTGTAATCCCAATCTGCTCACACCTTTCTCATTGTTTTCATTCCTTCCTTTCTTTTCCTTGAGCAAAATCTAACCAGTGGTGCCAAATGCATTTCCCAGTGGAGGTGCTTGATCTTGCTTTTCACCTCAGGTTTCTGGGTGGTTGGAAAAAGTGTATTTACTAGGCAAAGTCTTTTACTCTGACTAAGGGAATGTCTCAGCAACATCAGGAGGTGTAGCCCATAAATATGTACTGGGAATTGATAGAGGCAATGAATCACAGGATCCATGAACCCATGAATAATCTGTGCTCAGAAGCAAATAATCCCCATTCAGCTTTCAAGCATGCAGTAGTTATGTATGCAGAAATTCCTATCAATATTCTTTGCAGTGAGATTATTTGCAGAAAGTCTGGTCCATTGAACTTTCAGTCCTTCATTTTTCTGCACCATGCTGCTACCCAGATTTTGATGCCACTCAAGAAATGACTAACTTGTTTGCCACTCCTCTGGTGACATGAGAGCCAAAAAGAGGAGACCTTGAGTGTTTGTTGTGGAAGGGGCTGGCATGGGAGATTTTGGTTTGTAAGAGCATGGAATTTTCTGACTCTTGTAGAAGAATGCAGGTTTTCTCTCACCCTAGGACATATTTCTGGGTCTTGGGCAAATTTGGTTTGTCATTCTAACTGATCTCACAGACATCGTGCAGTCACAGAAAGGCCATATGACAGAACAATGGCCTCAGGTTTGCAATGGCAACAAGATCCTCTTAAGGTCTGGCTGCTGCTGAGGAGACTTGAAGAAAAGTGCTGACCCAGCTTTGCTGGTAGGAGAGAAGAGGAGTCAGGGAAGGTCAAGGAGTCTATTGTTTGCCATAAAAGTGATCCTAATATCTTAGCACATGAGAAGAGGAATCAGCATGTGTTGTGGGCCAGGCCCCTCTGTCTTTGAGACATGTGACTCCATTCAAGATAAGGGAGCCTGTTGAAGCCTGACAGGCTGCCATACTGTCCTTGTCCATGAGGGGAATATGTGCTCACGTGGCCACAGGAGGCATCATAATTTCCTGTAAATGGGGACACTGCAGTAGGTAATTGGTTGCCAGCATGTGTAGCGGACCAGGGAGTGATGCTGGTGTCCCTGAGGATGTATGGTTTACCAAGCCCAGCACAGGCCACAGGGTCATGGCACAACAAAAACTCATGTCCTGGTCTGGACTCACCTGGTACATTGCTGAACTGTGAAACTGCCCTAGGACTTTAGAAGCCACACAAAATGATGGCCCATGAATGATATTTTAGAGCAGGGGAGCATGCAGGGCAGTTTCGTGGTGAGGTGAAGTTTGAATAGGAAAACATCACTCTCACTCTGGAATATTTTCCACAAATGACCCAACAGGAGAGAGTTGGAAACTGGAATTTAGGACTTCTAAATAGAAGTAAGAAGATGCTGATCTCCTCAATGTTGAGAAGAGGGAGTAAATCAATAATCAATTAGGAAGAAGGCTAGCAGGTTGCTCACAACAGAGAAGACTTTGTTTGCTTACTCCACTGGCCAGGCCACACCATGTCTTTTCCTGCCTTACAAATACAGCGCACTCAGAAATTGTCTCATTATGGTTCCCAAGTGGCCCTTCTACTCTAATTTTGAGGCAGAAACACTTTCACAATTACCCCTTCACTTAAGGGGTAATTCTCTTGAAATGCCTGTTGCCTGTCTGAGAAAAGGCCCTCTGGCTCATTTCTCAGGATCGCTTAACCAGAAGCTACTAGATGCAGACTGGAGGTCAGTGCCACAGATTCTGGTACAATCTTCCTACAAGAATGTGAAACTGAGGGATAAAACAGGAGCCTGATGAGAACAAGATAAAAGTGGTTCTCCAAAGATGCAGATAAGCAAGGTTTCACATAACCCCTTTGTTTTCTGAGTCATATCAGAGGAAGCTAATTCATGTATTCACCACCAGTACATGCAAGCATTTAATAAATGATGTCAGTAAAAATGCAAAGCAAAAAATCTGACTAAATTGAGGCCCACAAGTTGCTGTATTTTGTCTACATCTCTCTCTGTTTTCAAATTGATATTGTGATTGTGTTAGAAATCATTGAGTTGTAGAAGTCCACTTCTTTGTTGAAAGGATTTGAGTGCACCCCAGAAAACTCCACCTTCAGAAACCCTAGTGCAGGTGATAATTTTAATGTCCCTTATTTCTGAAATGCAACATTGTGTTCCCAATTACTGCTAAGCTGAACCTCAAAATGCAAAAGTGCAAGATTCAGCCAGGCACGGTGGCACACGCCTGTAATCCCAGCACTTGGGAGGCTGAGGCAGGAGAATCATGGGTTCAAAGCCAACCTCAGCAACTTAGCAAGGTCCTAAGCAACTCAGTAAGACCCTGTCTCTAAATAAAATATAAAATAGGGTTTGGGATGTGACTTAGTGGTGAAGTACCCTTGGGTTCAATCCCAATGGATTTAAAAAAAATGCAAGATTCAATTTTATGCCCTGGTGATCATTTTCATCTTGTACATCTTGCTGATTCATTACCCTTTCCAGCTCATTAATGAGATTGTCATAAGGTCAATATTCCTCCGAGTTGTCTCATCTTCTGAAATATTGCCTCCTAAGAAATCCAGGTCCCTGGCGAAGCACTTTTGACTGTCACACAGATTTTGGCAGAGCACTCTCTTTAGAATGGGCTCCTGGGACCTGGGTTTGTGACTCACTTGTATAGCACTTGCCTAGCATGTGTGAGGCACTGGGTTCAATTCTCAGTACAACACATAAATAAATGAATAAAATAAAGGTAATCACATCTAAAAAATTTTTAAAAAATAGAATGGGCTCCCAATTAAATCTGAGAGTTATCCAACCATTTTGTGTTCACTTGAATGATTAGAGGAGGAAATGTTGAGACACTAGATGGTTGGAATGATCTGATGGGACTCCTTAAGGTAGATGACTTCATACACTGTGGATGTGACTATGTGATATGCTTTGCTGAAAAGTCATTCAAAGGTAGACTCAAATAATTTTTATCTAATTCTCTAGAATTCGTTTGAGTACAATCCAGCCCAAATACTTTTATGCAGGTTAAATCTCAATATGTGGGGAGTAATGAAGAGAGAAAGATTTGTCTCTCTCCCTTTAAGGAAGAAGAGTTTTGTAGTTGCTGAAAGCATAGAAAATTATTTTAGGGATCCATGGAAACATGTGACAGTAGGATAAACAGGCATTTGTAGGACATTTCATATGTTCTGATTTTTGGGACCACAGGAAATTGAGGGAATCTTTCATACCTTAAAATCAAAACCTTGAATCCCAAACTGCTCGTACCTGTGTAACTTCTCCTGGGTTTCTCCTTGAGGGAAACCAAGCAGCAGGGTCAATGCAAATCCCAGTGGAGGTGCTGGATCTTGTTTCTAGCCTCAGATATTTGGGTGCTGAGATATGTGGATTTCCTGAGCAAAGTCTGTTTCTGTGAATAAAGGGAATGTCTCAGCAACTTCATCAGGCACAGTCTGTCAATATGTATAAGGATGAGAAGAGGTGATGGATCAATGGATCTATGAACACAAGAAAAATAATTGCTCAGAGATAAATAATCCCCATTCAGTTTTCAAATGTCCAGGAAGTATGTGTACAGAAATTCCAATAAACATTCCTTGAAGTGAGATTATATAAAGAAAATATTGTCCATTTAACTCTCAGTCCTTCATTTCTCCACAAAATGCTGTTCCTCTTGTTTTAGACCCACTGAAAAAATGCCTAACATGGTTACCACTGTTTCTGGGACATAAGAACAAAAGAGAGGAGAGCTACAGTATGTAGAGTGGAAGGGGCTGGCATGCAGGAACTAGTTTGTATGTGCATGGACTTTTCAAGCTCATGTTGGAAAACGCAGGTTTCTTTCTCTGCCCAGGTCTTGTTGCTGGGCCTTGAGCAACTGGGTTTCCATGAGTTGTTTGGCTATCATTGTAGCTGTAGTGCATATACCACCCACAGTGATGGAAAGGTCATCTGACAGCACAATATCTAGACGGTTGCCTTGGCAACCAGAACCTCTTCAAGTTCTGTCTGCTGTGGAGAAACCTTCAAGGAAAAAGCTGGCCCCGTTATGGTGGTAGGAGGGAAGAGGAAGCAGGCAAGTCCAAGGGGTCTTTTGTTTGCCACAATGCAATCCTAAGCCCTAAGCCCAGAAGAGGAAATATCAGCAGGTGTTGTGGTAAGGGTTCCACTGGCTTTGAGACATCTGACTCCATCCAAGATAAGAGAACCTGCTGAAGCCTGACACACTGCTAATCTTGCATCATGGTGAGGAGATAATGTGCTCACTTGGTCGCAGGAGGCATCATGGTTTCTTACAATGGTGAACCTACTGCAGGCAATTTGTCCCCACTAGGGGTAGTGTACCAGGGAGTGATGCAGGAGTGTTCAAGGACCTGTGAGTCACTAATCATATTGCAAGCCATAGGGACATGGCCCTGAAAAGACACTCATCATGATCTACACACACCTGGTAGTTTTGTGAGTGGGGAACCTGGCCAAGGGCCATAACAGATACTCTCAATGATGGTTGATGTATTCCATTTCACAGCAGAAGAGCATGTGGGGAAGCTCAGTGGTTAGGTGAAGTTTGAATTGGAAAATATCCCACCAAATCTGGTATGATGGAAAATCTTTCCACAAATGCACCAACAGAAAACAGTAGGAACCTGGGGTTTAGAAGTTCTAAGTAGAAGTAAAGAGATGCTGATCTCCCCATTGTCAAGAGGAGGGAGATAATCACTAATCATTAGGGTGGAGGCTAGCAGGCTGCTGGCAATAGAGGAGACATATTCTATGCTCACTCCATTGGCCAGGCCCCACCTCATCTAATCTTGCCTTACAAATATGGTGTACTCAGAAATTGTCTTGCTATGATTCTCCAAGGGGTCCATCCACTCACAATTTGATGCAGAAACAGTTTCACAATGTGACTTCATTTGAAGGATTATTCTCTTTAACTGCATATTGCCTGTCTCAGAAAAGGCCCTCTAACACATTTCAAAGAATCCTTAAACCAGTAATTGGTAGATGAAGGTCAGTATCACATATCGTGCTGCAAACATCATCCAAGAACTTGAATATGAGGGATGAAACAAGTACCTGATGAGAACAGGATGAACCTGGGACTCGAAAGATTCAGGAAAATCAGGTTTTACCTAAAACCTATGGCTCCTGTATGATATTAGTGGAAGTTAATTCATGTATTCAGGGCCAGTTCATAGAAAACTTTAATAAGTAATGTCTGTGAAAATGCAAACACAAAAAACTTAGTAGATCTGGGGCCACATGCCACTGTATTTCCTCTACATCTCACATATTGTGATTGTGTTAAAAAAAACTTTGAGGTATTGAAGTTCACTCTTTGGCAAAGAGACTGATGTGCACCACAGAAAGCTTCTCCTTTCCAAACCCTGTTGCAGGCGATATTTTAAATGCCCTTTTTTTGCTCAAAGGCAACAATGTAGTCACAATATGTGCTAAATTGAACTTGAAATTGTGAAAATGTAATGGAGTCAATTTAGACCCTCGTGAGCAATTTCATTGTTTATAACTTACTTGTTAAATACACTTGCTGGCTTATTAATGAGGATGTTATTACTTCTATATTCCTCAGAGTTATCTCATCTTCAAGAATACTGGCAATTAAAAATCCATGTCCCTGGGAAGCAGTTTCAGCTGGCACACAGATGCCTGCTGAATACTCTCTTTCAAATGGGCTTCCAATTAAATCTGATAGTGATCCAACAATTTTGTGTTCACTTGATTCATCAGAGGAGGAAATGTTGAGATACTGGGGGGTTGGCACGATCTGAAGTGCCTCTTAAAGACAGATGACTGCATCTTCTACAGACCCGGCTATGTGATATGCTTTGCAGAAAGGTCATCACAAAGCACATTCACATAGTTTCTATGAAATTCGGTAGATCACTTTTGGGAACAAACCAGCGAGCATCCTTTTTTTCAAGTCAAATACCAATGTCTAGGGAGTAATGAGGTGGGAAGATTCATCCCTGTCCCTGTAAGGAATAAAAGCCTTGTAGCAGCTCAATGTATAGAAAATTGCTGGAGGAAAGCACTAAAGCATGTGGCAGTAGCAGAAGTAGTCTTTTGTTGGAAATATTACATGCTCTGATCCTTGGGACCACAGGAAATTGAGGGAATCTTTCACACCTGAACACCAAATTATATAATCCTACTCTGATTCAACCTATTCCAATACTCCCAGGTTTTTCCTTGAGCAAAATCTAACCTGTGGGGTTAATGCATATCAGAGTGGAGGTGCTGAATCCTGCTTTTCACGTCAGGCATGTGGGTGCTTGGAAATGTGTATTTCCTGGGCAAAGTCTGTTTCTTTGTATAAGGGAATGTCTCAGCTCTTTCACAACACACAGTCTGTAATTTTTTATAGAGAATGGGAAGAGGCGATGAATCACAGGATCTATGAATACATGAATAATCTTTGCACAGATATAAATAATCCCCATTTACTTATCAAACCTCCAGGAGTTATGAGTGCAGAAATTACTCTCAACATTCATTGCAGTAAGATTATTTGCAGAAAGGATTCTCCATTTGCCTCTCAGTCCTTCATTTCTCAAAAAAAATGCTGCTAGTTTTGATCCCACTCAAGACATGCCTAACTTGTTTACCAGTGCTCATGGGACATGAGAGCAAAAGAGAGAAGAGATAATGTATGTAGAGTCAATGGGGCTATCAAGAGGGAGTTTGGTTTGGAAGGGCCTGGAATTTTCTGACTCATGTAGGAGAATGCAGGTTTTGTCTCTTCCCAGGATTCCTTTCTGGGCCTTAGGCAATTTGGGTTTCCATTAATGGTTTGTTTGTCATCTTAAATTCACTGTGCATACTGTCTGCAGTCACAGAGAGGCCATATGATAACACAATGGTATCATGGTTGTCATGGCAACAGGAACATCTTAAGATCCTGGCTGTTGTGGAGGAATCTTTAAGGAAAGATCTGCTGCAGCTATGTTGGAAGAAGGTAAGAGGATGAAGGTAAGTCCCAGTGTTGTTTTGCTTGCAGCAAAAGGAATCCCAATCTCTTTGGACCACAGAAGAGGAATCAGCATATTTTTGTGGTGGGGCCCCTCTGTGTTTGAGACATTTGACTATACCCAAGATAAGGGAACCTACTGAGGCCTGTCAGGCTACCATATCAGTACCATGAGGGGAAAATGTACTCACTTGCCACCAGGAAAGAGATACTAATCTCCTCAATTTTGAAAGGAGGGAATTAATCACTAATCAATTAGAGGGTCACTAGCAGGTTGTTCAAAATTGGGGGGAGACATTCTATGCTGACACCACCCATGAGGCCCCAACACCTCTTCTCTTGCCTTACAATTTACACTGCACTCAGAAATAGTCTTACCATCATTTTCCAGGAGGCCTTCCACTGACTTTTTGATGGAGAAACACCATCACAATATGTCTTCACTTACACTTAAGGTGTAATTCTCTTGAACTGCCTATAGCCTCTCTGAGAAAAGGCCCTCTGGCACATTTCCAAAAACTTATTAGCAAGTGGCTGGTAGATGCACAGTATAGTTCAGTGTCACAGACCCTGGAAAAACAATCCTCCAAGCACATGAATCACAATGAAACCAGTGACTGATTAGCACTGGATCGAACCTGGTCCTTGAATGATACAGGGACACCAGGCTTCTCATCACCCCTGTGACTCATATCAGGGGAAGTTAATTCATGTATTCATCAACAAACCATACAAGTGCTTAATAATGATGTCTGAAAAATGCAAATCCCAAAAATTTCAGTAAATTGAGGGACATATGCCACTATGTTTTTTCTACCTCTCTCTGTTTTCAAGTTGATATTGTGATTGTGTTGGAAAATGCTGAGGGCTAGAAGACCACTTCTTTGGCAGAGCAACTGGAGTGCACCCCAGAAAACTTCTCTTCCACAAACCCTAGTATATGTGATATTTTGAATCTCCTTTTTTGTTGAAAGGCAGAAATATAGTCCCAATATGTGCTAAACTTGATATTTGGAATGAAAAATATGAGTCAAGTTTAGATACTTATGATCATTTTCATCATGTACAATGTGCTGATTCAATATATTTGCCAGCTTACTAATGAGAGTGTTATTACGTCTATGTTCTTCAGAGTTTTCTCTTCTTCAGGAATATTGCCTCTAAAAATACAGGTGTCTGTGGAATCACTTTTAGCTGGCACACAGATGCTTGCTGAATACTCTCTTTAGAACGGACTTCCAATAAAACCCAATAGATATCCAACCGTTTTGTGTTCACTTGATTCATCAGAGCAGGAAATGTTGGGTCCAGGTGGGTTGGAATGATCTGAAGAGGTTCTTTAAGGTAGATGTCTGCATGATCTGAAGACTTGACTATGAGATATTCTTTGCAGAACAGTCACCAAAATGCAGATCCATTTAATTTGTATCAAATTCTGTAGATAACTTTTGAGAAAAACCGAGCCAACGACCATTGTTGCAGGACAAATCCCAGTATCTAGTAAGTAATGATGAGAGAAAGCTTTTTCCCTGTCCCTTTAAGGAGGATGAGTGCTGTACCTGCTCAATGTGCAGACAATTACCAGAGGGAACCATGAAAGCATGTGGCAGTAGGAGAAGGGGGAATTTGAAGGAAATTTTATATAATGTGATCTTTGTGATCACAGGAAATCAATGGAATCTTTCACACCTGAGCACGAAAACCTTACAATCCCAAACTGCTCACACCTGCCTCATTCCTCCTGGGTTTTTCAGAAGGGACATCTAACCATCAGAGTCAAAGAATATCCCACTGGATTCACTGGATATTGCTTTCCACTTCAGGCATGTGGGTGCTTGGAAAAGGTTCTCTGAATATGGGAATGTCTCAGCAACTTCATAAGGCAGAGTCTGTAAATATTTATAGGGAATGGGAAGAGGTGATTGATCACATGATCTATGAATCCATGAATAATCTTGGCTCAGAGTTAAATAATCCCCATTCAGTTTTCAAACTGCCAGGAGATATGTGTTCAGAAATACCTCACAACATTTTTTACTGTGAAATTATTTGCAGAAAGAACTGTCCATTTACCTCCCAGTCTTTCATTTATTTGATAAATGCTAGTACACTGGTATTGATCACACTCAACAAATGCCTAACTTATTTACCAGTGCTCCTGTGACATGAGAACCAAAGATAGGAGAGCTACAGTGTGTACAGTGGAAGAGGCTGGAATGCACACGTTTGGTTTGGACGGGCATTGTATTTTCTCACTCATGTAGGAGAATGCAGTTTTTTTCTCTCCTCAGGGGTTGTTGCTGGACCTTGGGCAACTTGGGTTTCCATGAGTGGTTCAGATGTCATCCTAGCTGCACTGCACATACAACCTGCAATCACAGAAAGGCCATATGACAGCACAATGGTATAAAGGTTGCCATGGCAAATGGAACCTCTTCAGAATCTGGGTGCTATGGAGGAGCCCTCAAGGAAAGTCCTGGCCCAGTTGTGCTGGTAGTAGGGAGGATTAAACAGGTAAGACCCAGGGTTCTTTTGTTTGCCATAAAACTGATCCTAACCTCTTATCCCAGGAGAAGAGGAATTAGGGTGAGTTGTGGGTGGGACCCCTCTGTCCTTGAGACATCTGACTCCACCCATCATAAGGGAGATTCCTGAAGCCTGACAGGCTGCCATACTGTCCATGACCATGAAGATCTGATAGGCTCACTGGGCCCATGAAGGCCTTATGATTTCTTGGGAGTAGGGAACGTGCTACAGGCAAATGGTCACCCCAGGCTGAGTGGACCAGGGAGGTATGTAAGCATCACCAAGCCTAGCACAGGCATGGCCCTATGAAGACACTCATCCTTGTCTGGACTCACCTGTTATGCTGTTAAGTCAGGAAACGGACCTGGATCATTAGCATATACTCACAAATATGGCCACTGGATGGCATTTCAGAGAAGAGGAGCAGGCCATGCAGCTCAGTGGTTTAGGTGAAGTTTCAACTGGAAAAATCACACCAACTCTGGTGTGATGCCTAACCTTTCCTCCAATTCCCCAACAGGTGTCACTTGGAACCTGTGATTTAAAACTTCTAATTAGGAACAAGGAGATGCTGAGCTCCCCAATGTTGAGATGAGGGAGCTAATCATTAATCAATTAGGAAAGAGGCTAGCAGGTGGCTGTCAATGTGGAGGGATATTCTATGCTCACAATATTGACCAGCCCCCACCATGACTTCTTTTGCCTTATAATTATGGTGCCCTCAGAAATTGTCTTGCTATGATTTTCCAAGGGACCCATCCACTCACC
>JAJEJO010030736.1:39743-83526 GCA_020662805.1 Glaucomys volans
ATATCAGAGAGACCATTCGGTTTTTGGATTTTTGGGATTGGCTGATCTCACTTAGCATAAGAGTTTCCAACATCATCCATTTACCTACAAATACCATAATTTTATTCTTCTTTATGGCTGAGTAATATTCCATTGTGTATATGTACCACAGTTTCTTTATCCATTCATCTACTGAAGGGCATCTAGGTTGTTTCCATAATCTAGCTATTGTGAATTGAGCAGCTATAACATTGATGTGGCTGCATCACTGAGGATCCACCATTTGACCCTGCTATCCCACTCCTTGGCCTATACCCAAAGGACTTAAAATCAGATTCCCCTTTCACTTTTATGCAGGAACTCCTTCACAATGTGACTTCATGGATGGGGTAATTCTCTTGAAGTGCTTATCATCTCTCTGAAAAAATCCTTCTGACATATTTCTAAGGATTTGATAAGCAGCAACTGGTAGATGCAGATGAATGGTCTGTGACACTGACCTGGCTCAACCATCCCTCAAGAAAATGAAACTGAGGGATGATACAAGGGCCTGATGAGCACAGGATGAACCTGGACCCTGAATTATACAGGAAAACCAGGAGTTACATAACCCATTTGTCTCCTGAATGGTATTAGCTAAAGTTAGTTAATGAATTCATCACCAATCTACACAAGTCTTTAACACATGATGTTTTCCAATATGCAAGCAGAAATTTCTTAGTAAATCTAGAGACACATGCCACAGTGTTTCATCTACATCTCTCTCTTCTCATGTTGATATTGCAGTTCTGTTCCAAAATATTGAAGTTTTGAGTCTTCTCTTTGGCAGAGGGACTGGAGTGCACCCCAGAAATCTCCTTCACAAAGCCTAGTGTAGGTGATATATTGAATGGCCTTTCTTTCTGAAAGGCAACAATCAAGTCCCAATATGTGCTAAACCAGAACTTCACAATGCGACAAGGGAAAAGAATCAATTTTAGAACCTGGTGAGCATTTTCATCTTGTAGATGTTGCTAATTCAATCCACATGCCAGTATAGTAATGAGAAGGTGACAATATCTGTGTTCCTGAGAGTTGCCTCATCTTAAGGAATAGTGCCTCTAAAGCAATCCAGGTCTCTGTGGAATCATTGTTGACTGGCACCACATATGCATGCTGGATTCTCTGTTTAGAATAGGCTTGCAATTAATTCTGATGCATTTCCAACCAATTTGTGCTTACCAGATTGATCAGAGGAGGTAAAGTAGACACTGGAGGGTTAGCATGATTTGAAGGGGCTCTTTAAGGCAGTTGACTGCATGTTCCCCAAGGTGACTATGTGATGTGCTTTGGATAAAAACCACCCCAATGAGGAGTCAAATAATTTGTCTCAAAATCTGTCACTTTTGAGAAAAGCACAACCAGCATCCTTTGTTGAAAGTCAAATACCAATATCTAGGGACTAATGAGGAGAAAATGATTAATTCCTGTCCCTTTAAGAAACATGAGTGTTGTTGCTGCTCAACAGCAGACAATTATCTGAGGGAAGAATGGAGGCAATGGACAGTATTAGAAATAGGCATTTGTAGAAAGTATTATATGCTCTGAGATTTGGGACCAGAGTAATTTGAGGGAATCTTTCACACATGAACACAAAGTGCTTACAATTACAAACTACAAATAACAGTGCCATTATTTGCTTTCCTCCAGGCTTTCCTGGAGGAAATTCTAACCAGCTGGGTCAAGAGCATATCCCAATGGAGGTGTTGTTCTTGCTCTTCACCTCATG
This sequence comes from Glaucomys volans, assembly GCA_020662805.1. Lineage (NCBI taxonomy): Eukaryota > Metazoa > Chordata > Mammalia > Rodentia > Sciuridae > Glaucomys > Glaucomys volans. The sequence continues at coordinate 41,491 of JAJEJO010030736.1, forward strand.
TATGGGGGTGCTTGGAAAAGCTGGATTTCCTGGGCACAGTCTGTTCTCTGAGACAGGTAATGTCTCAGCAATTTCATGAGGCACAGTCTGTAAATAAGTATGGGAATGGGAAGAGGTGATGATCACAGGATCTAGGAACCCATGAATAATATTTGCTCAGGGATTCAAAGATCTCCATTCAGTTTTCAAATGTCCAGTAGTTATGTTTGCAGGAATTCCTCTCAACATTCTTTGCAGTGAGATTATTTGGAGAAAATCCTGTCTGCTGAACTGGCAGTCCTACATTTCTCTGCACAGTACTGCTACCCATGTTTTCATCCCTCTCAACAAATGCCTAACTTGTTTACCTGTGCTCTGGGTCATGAGAGCCAAAGAGAGGAGAACTCTCATACATTTAGAATGTGTTTCAACCTTCTAAATGTGTCTTCATATAAGGCGTAATTATCTTAAACTGCCTATTGTCATTCTGAGTAAATGCCCACTGGCCCATATCCAAGGACCCCTTAACCAGCAGCTGGTAGATGCAGACTAGAGATCAGTGTCACGACCCTGGCACAACTATCCTCCAAATCGTGAATCTGAGGGATGAAACTGTTCCTGATGAGGACAGCATGTAGAGTGGAAAGGTCCAGAATGCAGGAGATTGGTTGGAAGTGTGTGGATTTCTCTGGCTCATGTAGGAGAATGCAACTTTTTCTCTAACCAGGGCTTGTTCCTGGGCCATGGTTAACATGGTTCTCCATGAATGGCTTGGATGTCATCCTTGCTGCACACCACATAACGCCTGCAGTGAAAGATATGCCATAGGACAGCACAATTGTTTTGTGATTACCATGGCAACTGAAAACACTTCAAGTCCTGTCTGCTGTGAAAGAACCCTCAAGAAAAATCTGGCCCAGCTGTGGTGGAAGGAGGGAAGAAGAAGCAGGTAAGACCCAGTGGTTATTTGTTTGACAAAGATGGGATCCAAAACATTTAGGATAGGACAAGTGCAACCAGTATGTATTGTGGGTGGGACCCCTCTGGCTTTGAGACTCCACCAAATACAAGGGAGTTTGCTGACACCTGACATGCTTCCACAGAGTCCATTTTGGCAAGAGATGGATGTGCTCACTTGGATGCAGGTGGCATCATGATTTCCTAGAATGGGTACCTGCTGCAAGCAATTGGTCCCCACCAGGTGTACTCAACCAGGGAGTGATGTGGGGGATTCCCAGGAAGTGTGGGTCATCAAGCCTAACAACAGTCACAGGGTCATGGCCCTATGAAAACAATCATCCTTGTCTGGACTAACATGGGATATTACTGAGTCAGGATACTAGCCTAGGGCCTTAGCAGCAACTTGCAATGATGGTCGATGGATGGCATCTCAGAGTAGATGAACCAGAAAACATCACACCAACTCTGGTGTGATGAAAAAAGCTTTCTACAAATACCATGACAGGAGACAGTTGGAATCTGTGATTTAGGAGTTCTAAGTAGAAGTAAGGAGATGCTGATCTCCCCAATGCTGAGATTAGGAAGTTAACCACTAATCAAATAGAATGGAGGTTAGCAGGTTTCTGGCAATTGAGGTGATACATTCTAAGCTACACCTTTTGCCAGGCCCCACAAACTCTTGTGCTGACTTAAAATTTCGGTGCACTCACAAATTGTCTGGCCATGAATTTCCAAGGGACTCTTGCACTCAACTTTGAGGTTGAAACACCTTCTAATTGTGTCTTCATATAAGGCATAATTATCTTGAACTTCCTATTGTCATTCTGAGTAAATGCCCTCTGGTTCATTTCCAAGGACCCCTTAAACAAGCAATTGGTAGATGCAGACTAGAGATCAGTGTCACGACCCTGGCACAACCATACTCCAAATCATGAAACTGAGGGATGAAACTGTTTCTGATGAGGACAGTATGAACTGGACCTCAAATGATACAGGGAAACCAGACTTTTTCTTAACCCTGTAGCTCTTGGAGGATATTAGCAGAAGTTATTTCATGGATTCAGTGTGAATTCATACTGGTTTTCAATAAATGATGTAAAAATGCAAAGAACAAAAAACTCAGTAAATCAAGGGCCATATAACCCTGCACTTTGTCTAAATTTCTATTTTCATATTGATAATGTGGTTGTGTTGGAAATTGTTAAGGTGTAGAAGTCCACCTCTTTAGCAGAGAAACTGGAATGCACCCCAGAAAGTATCTCATTCACAAACCTTCTGTATGTGATATTTTCAATGCCATTTATTTTTGCTGAATGTCAACAATAATGTTCCAAAACATGCTAACACTGAAATTCAAAATATAAAATGCAAAAGAATCAATGTTAAAACCTTTGAGCATGTTCATCTTGCAGAACTTGCTGATTCAATACACTTGCCAGCATTTGAATGAGACTACTATAACCTCTATGTTCCTCAGGGTTGTCTCATCTTCAGGAATACTGCCTCTAAAGAAATCCAGGTACCTGCAAAAGCACTATTGACTGGCACACAGATGATCACTGAGTACTCTCTTAAAAATGGGCTTCCAATTAAATTTGATACATATACAACCATTCTGTATTCACTTGATTGATCAGAGGAGGAAATATTGAGTCCTTGGAGGGTTGGACTGATCTGACAATGCTCATTAAGGTAGATGACTGCATGCTCCCCAACCAGACTATGTGATATTCTTTGGATAAAAATCACCCCTATAAAGATCCAAACAAATTCTATCAAATTCTGTAGATTGTTTTGAGAACAATGCAGCCACCATCCTTTGTTGCAGGTCAAATTCCAATGTCATAGGACTTATGAAGAGCAAAAATGCATCCATGTTCCTTTTAGGAACACAAATATGTCACTGCTCAAGAAAAGACAATAATCTAATGGAAGCATGGAGGTGTATGGCAGTAACAGAAATAGGGACTTGAAGAAAATATTATATGATCTGATCTTTGTGACCAAAGGAAATTGAGGGAATCTTTCACTCCTCAACATCATGTGCTTACAATTTCAAATAGCTCACACGTGTCATTTTTTTCATTCTTCCCCAACTTTCATGGAGGAAATTCTAAGCAGCTGGGCCAAATGCATATCCCAGTGAAGGTTCTGGATATTGCTTTTCACCTCGGGTACCTGAGTTCTTGGAAAAGGTGGATTTCTGGGTATAGTCTGTAACTCTAAGTAAGGAAATATCTCAACAACTTCATGAGGCACAGTCAGTGAATACGTAGAGGAAATGGGAAAAGATGATGAATCACAGGACCTACAAAACCATGAATAGTATTTCCTCAGAGAGAAAATGATCCCCATTCAGTTTTCAAAGTCCAGTAGTCCTGTTTTCACTAATCCCTCTCAAAGTTTTGCAGTGAGAATATTTGAAGAAAGTCCTGTCCATTGAACTGTCAGTCCTTCATTTCTCCCCCAAAGCTGCTTCACTGGTTTTGATTACAATCAAGGAATGACTAACTTGTTGACCAGTGCCCCTGGGACAGGGAAGTAAAGCAGAGGAGATACACAGTATGTACAGTGGAAGGGGCAGAAACTGGAAGATTATACTGGAAGGGTTTGAAATTGTCTGGCTCATGTAGGAGAACATGGGTTTTGTCTCACCCTATGACTTGTTGCTGGGCCTTGAGGAATTTGGATTTCCAGGAATGATTTGGCTGCCTTCCAAGGTGCTCAGCACATACCACCTGCGGTCAAAGAAGGACCATAAGAGAGCACAATGGCATCATGGTTGCCATGGAAACCATACCTATTAGGTTCCTGGCTGCTGTTTAGGAATCCTCAAGAGAAGGCCTGACCAACTTGTGCTATAGGAGGGAAGAGGAAGCAAGCAAGTCCCAGGGATCTGTTGTTTGCCACATAAGAGATCCTTACTTCTTAGAACACGAGTAGAGGAGTCAGGATGTGTTGTGGTGGGGTATTTGGGCTGTGAAACATCTGACTACATTCAAACCAGAACCTGGATGAAGCCAGAGAGGATGTCATATTTTCCATGTAAGTGAGATGTTGATATGCACACTTGATTGCAGAAGTCATCATGACTTCCAGGGAATGGGGACCAGGGAATGGGGACCCAGCTGTAGGCAATTGTCCCAACATGTATAGTGGACCACGGAGAGATGCAGGTGTGCCCAAAGACCCATGGGTCACCAAGTCCAGCTGAGACCACAGGGGCATGGTGCTACAAATACTGTCATCATGGATAGCACAATCCCTGAACATTGATGGGTTGAGAAACTCGCATAGGATATTAGCAGTCACTCCCATAGATGAAACATAAGATTTCAGAGCAGAGAAGAATGTAGGGCAGCTCAGTGTTGTAGGTGAAGTTTGAACTTGAAAACATCACAGCAACTCTGGTGTGATGCCAATCCTTTTCATAAATGCCCAAACAGAAACAGCTGAACCCTGGGATTTAGGACCCTGGGATTGAGGAGCTGCTGAGCTCCTCAATGTCAAGAGGAGGGAGTTAATTACTAATCAATTAGCAAATCGGTTAGCAAGTGGCTGGCAGCAGAGGAGGGACTTTCCATGCTCACTCACCTGACCAGGACCCAGCACCTCAACTGTTGACTTAAAATTATGCTGCAACAATAAAATATCTGACAATGATTTTACAAGGATATCTTCTACTCACACTTTGATGCAGAAACACTTTCACAATGTGCTTTCTCTGAAGGTGCAATTCTCTTGACCTGCCTATTGCCTGTCTGAGGAAAAGCCCTGTGGCACAATCCATGGACTCCTTATTCATTATTTGGTAGATGCAGAATACCGGTCAGGCTCACAGACCCTGGCATAACAATCCTCCAATAATAGGAAACTGAGGAATGAAACAAGAGCCTAGTGAGGACAGGATGAAATTAAACCTTGAAAGATGAAGGAAAAGCAGGTTCAACATAAAACCTGTGGCTCCTGAATAATATCAGCCGAAGTTTATTCTTGTATCCAGCACCAATTATACAATTATTGAATAAGTGATGTCTCAAAATGTAAATTACAGAAGACTGAGTACATCGAGGGCCATGTGCAACTCAGTTTCATCTACATCTCTGTTTTGAAGTTGATATTGTGGTTGTGTTGGAAAATGGAGGGGTGTAGAAGTCCATTTCTTTTGCAGAGAGACTGGAGTGTGCACAAGAATGATTCTCCTTGCCAAACACTTGGGCAGGTTATGCTTTGCATGTTGTCTATAGCTGAAAGGCAAAAATGACATCCCAATATGTGCTAACTTGGACTTTCAAAATGCAACAATGGAAAAGAATCAAATTCAGAACCTGGTGAACCTCTTATAGATCTTGCTGATTCAATACACAGGCCAGCATAGTAATGAGAAAATGATAACATCTGTGTTCTTGAGATTTGTCTCATCTTAAGGAATAGTGCCTCTAAAGCAATCCAGGTCTCTGGGGAAGCATAATTGGCTGGCAGCATATATGCTTACTGGATGCTCTGTTTGGAATTGGTTTGCAATGAAATCTGATACTTATCTAACCATTTTGTGTTCACTTGATCATACGAGGTAATGGTGAGACTGGAGGTTTGACATAGTCTGAAAAGTCTCTTTATAGCAGATTACTGCATATCCCCTACCTGAATATGTGATAGGCTTTGCATAAAAACCACCCCAATGAGGAATCAAATAATTTCTATCAAATTCTGTAGATTGCTTATGAGAACAGTGCAGCCAGAATCCTTTGTTGAAGGTCAAATTCCAATGTCTATGGACTAATGAGGAGAGAATTATTTATCCCTGTCCCTTTTAGAAACATGAGGGTTGTCATCGCCTAAAGACAGATAATTATGAGACAGATGAATGAAGGCATTGGACAGTATTAGAAGTAGACACTTGTAGGATATATTATATGCTCTTATATATGGGACCAAAGTATATTGAGGGAAATTTTCACAACTGAACACCAAGTGCTTACAATTCAAAATGGCTCACAACCGGTGTCATTGTTTTCACTCCTCCCCAACATTCCTGGAGGAAATTCTAAGAAACTGGGACAAATGCATATCCCCATGGGGAAGCTAGACATTGCATTTCACCTCAGGTAACTGAGTGATTGGAAAAGTTGGATTTCCTGGGTACAGTCTGTTTCTCTGAGTAAAGGAATATCTCAGCAATTTCTCAAGGCACAGTCAAGTGGGGCATGGAGGGAATGGGAAGAGGTAATGGATCACAGGACCTAGGAACAAATGAATATTATTTGCTCAGAGAAAAAAATGATCCCCATTCAGTTTTCAAACTTCAAGTAGTTTTCTTTGAAGGAATTCTTCTCAAAATTTTGCAGTGAGATTATTTGGAGTAAGACCTGTCCATTGAACTGTCAGTCCTTCATTTCTACACACAAAGCAGCTACAATTGTTTTGATTAAAATCAAGGAATAGCATGGGGCAGTATCAGGAGTATGCATTTGTATGAGACATTTCATGCTCCTCTCTATGGGACCAAAGTAAATTGAGGGAATTGTCCACACATGAACACCAAGTGCTTACAATTTTGCTACTGCTCACATCTGTGTCATTGTTTTCATTTCTCCCTGGCTTTCCTGGAGGAAATTCTAAGCAGCTGGGACAAACGCATATCCCAGTGGAGGTGCTAGATCTTGCTTTTTAATTTAGGTATGTGGGTGCTTCAAAAAGCTGGATTTCCTGGGCAAAGCCTGTTTCTCTGAGAAAAAGAATTTCCAAGCAACTTCACGAGGCACAGTACATAAGTATGTATAGGGAATGGGAAGAGGTGATGGATCACAGGACCTAGGAACCCATGATTAATATTTGCTCAGAAAATAAATCATCTCTGTTTAGTTTTCAAACATCCAATAGTTATGTTTTCAGGAATTCCTCTCAGCATTCTTTGCAGTAAGATTATTTGTAGAAAGCCCCATCCATTGAACTGGCAGGGCTTCATTTCTCTGCACAATGCTGCTACACATGTTTTCATCCCTCTCAACAAATACCTAACTTATTTACTGGTGCTGCAGGGCATAAGAGCCAAAGAGAGGAGAGCTACAGCATGTACAGTGGAAGGAACTGGAATGTGGGATAATGGTTGGAAGGGTGTGGATTTTCTGGCTCATGTAGGAGAATGCAGGTTTTGTTCTCTAACCAGGACTTGTTTCACAACCTGACTATATAATATGCTTTAAATAAAAATCACCCCAATTAAGAGTCAAATAATTTCTTTTTTCTTTTATTTACTTATTGATTCATTGAACACAAATGGAGCACAGCTATTGTTTCACTGGTTCTACACAAGTAGAGTCACACCATCTGTGTGTTCATGCATGTACACAGGGCAATGGTATCTGTCACAATTTCTGTTATTATTTTTACCCCCCACCCCGACCCCACCCCTCCCTTCCCTCTATGCTATCTATCCTTCCTCCATTCTTGCCACCCTTCACCCCCGCATTATGCATCATCATTCATTTATCAGAGAGACCATTCGGCCTTTGGATTTTTGAGATTGGCTGATCTCATTTAGCATAACAGTCTCCAACATCATCCATTTACCTACAAATGCCATAATTTTATTCTTCTTTATGACTAATATTCCATTGTGTACATATACCACAGTTTCTTTATCCATTCATCTACTGAAGGGCATCCTGGTTGATTCCATAATCTAGCTATTGTGAATTGAGCAGCTATGAACATTGATGTGGCTGCATCACTGTAGCAATCTGATTTTAATTCCTTTGGGTATAGGCCAAGGAGTGGGATAGCAGGGTCAAATGGTGGATCCATTCCAAGTTTTCTAAGGAATATAATTTCTATCAAATTCTATAGATTGTTTTTTTGAGAACGATGCACCGATATCCTTTGTTGCAGGTCAAATTCCAATGTCAAGGGAAATATAAAGAGAGAAAAAATTATCCCTGTTCCTTTCAGGAACACACGTGTGTCACTGCTCAAGGAAGACAATTTTATGATGGAATCATAAAGATATGTGGCAGTAGCTGAAATAGGAATTCGTAGGAAATGTTCTATGCTCTGATCTTTGCAACAAAAGGAAAATGAGAGAATCATTCACACATGGACACCAAGTGCTTACAATTCCAAATGGCTCACACCGCTGTCATTGTTTTCATTTCTCCCCAACTTTCCTGGAGGAAAGTCAAAGCAACTGGGCCAAATGCATATCTCAGTGGAGGTGCTGGATGTTGCTTTTCACCTCATGCACCTGGGTGCTTGGAAAAGGTGGATTTCCTGGGTATAGTCTGTTTCTCTGAGTATGGGAATGTCTCACCAACTTCATGAGGCAAAGTCAGTGGGGACATAGAGGGAATGGGAAGAGGTGATGGATCACAGGACATAGGAACCCATGAAGAATATTTCTTCCGAGAAAAAATGATCCCCATTCAGTTTTCAAACTTCCAGTAGTTTTGGTTGCAGGATTTCCTCTCAAAATTTAGCAATTCTAATACTTGGTGACAAACTTGTCCATTGAACTGTCATTCCTTCATTTCTTCCCAGAAAGTTGCTACACTGAGTTTGGTTACAATCAAGTAAAGGCTTTCTTGTTGACCAGTGCTCATGAGACATGGGAGGAGAAGTGAGGTGATACACATTATGAAGTGTGGAAGGGGCTGGCAGGTGAAAGTTTGGTTTGGAAGTGCATGGAATTCTATTTCTCTTGTATGAGAATACAGGTTTTGTCTCACCCTAGGACTTCTTGCTGGGCCTTGAGCAACTTGGGTTTCCAGGAATGATTTAGCTGCCTTCCAAGGTGTGCAACACATACTGCCTGCAGTAAAAGAAAGGCCATAAGAGAGCACAATTGCATCACAGTTGCCGTTGCGACCAGACCTATTAGGTTCCTGGCTGTGGTGGAGGAGCCTTCTGTAGGAGGGAAGAGGAATTAGGCAAGTCTCAGGTATCTGTTGTTTGCCATGAGTGTGATCCTCATGTCTAGTACAGAAGCAGAGTCATCATGTGCTATGGGTATGATTTCTGTGCTTTGAGACATCTGATTACATTCAAGTCAGGGACTTAGCAGAAGCCAGAGAGGCTGCCATACCTTCCATGAAGGCGAGGGGTTTATATGCATACTTGGCTGCAAAAGGCATCATGACTACTTGGGAATGGGGTCCCAGTTGCAAACAATTTGTCCCACAATGTATAATGGACCATAGAAATGTGGGGTTGCCCAAAGACAAATTGGTTACCAAGTCTAAATGAGGCCAGAGGGTCATGGACCTACGAATGGAGTCATCCTGGTCTGCGCAATCCCTGAACAATGCTGGGAAGGGAAAATCACCTAGGGTCTTAGCAGTCACTTGCAGTGATGAAATATGACATTCAGAGCAAAGAAGAACATATTGCAGATCAGTTGTGTAGGTAAAATTTGAACTGGAAAACATCACAGCAACTCCTGAGTAATGCCAATGCTTTCCATGAATGCCAGAACAGGAGACAGCTGAACCCTGGGTATTAGGACTTGGAAGTAGAAGTGAGAAGCTGCTGAGCACCACAATGTCCAGAGGAGTGAGGTAATCACTAATCAATTAGAGAGGAGGCTAGCAAGTGGCTGGCAGTCGAGGAGAGACTTTCCATGCTCACTCCACAGTCCAGGATCTACCACCACAAATATTGACTTGCAATTACGTTGCACTCAGAAAATGTCCTGCAATTATATTCCAAGGGCTAATTCCACTCACATTTTGATGCAAAACACCTTCACTTTGTGTTTTCACTTAAGGTGTAATTCACTTGATCTGCTTATCACCTGTCTTAGAAAAGGCTCTCTGGCACAACGCATGAGCCCCTTAGTCAGCAGCTGCCAGATGCAGACTATAGGTCAATGTCACAGACCCTGGCACAATGATCCTCCAAAAACATACAACTGAGGGATTAAATAAGAGTCTGATGAGGACAGGATGAATCTGGACCTCTAAAGACACAGTGAAACCAGGCTATACATAACCCCTGTGCATCCTGAATCATATCAGTAGAAATTAATTCCTGTATTCAGTGTCAATTCATATAATCATTAGAAAATGGTGTCTTTAAAATGTAAAGCACAGAATACTGAGTACATCTAGGGACACATTCAACTGTGTTTTGTCTATATTACTCTGTTTTTAAGAGACTTGTGTTGGAAAACGTAGGGGTGTAGAATTGCACTTCTCTTGCAGAGAGAGTCGAGTGTGCACAAGAAAGGTGCACTTCCCAATCTATAGGTTAGGTGGTAATTTGATTGTCATTTTTTGCTCAAAGGCAATAATGAAGTCCCAATATGTGCTAAACTGGACATTCAAAATGAGAAAATGGAAAAGAATCAATTTTAGAACCTTGTGAGCATTTTCATCTAGTAGATCTTACTGATTAAATACACATGGCAGCACAGTAATGTGGAGGTGATAATATCTGTGTTCCTGAGAGTTGTCTCATCTTATGGAATAGTGCCTCCAAAGCAATCCAGTACTCTGTGGAAGCATTTTTGGCTGGCACCATAAATGCTTGCTAGCTATTCTGTTTGGAATTGGCTTGCAATGGAATCTGATACTTTTGTGTTCACTAGATTGATCAAAAGAGGTAATGTGGTGAAACTGAAGGATTGGCATGGTCTGAAAATGCTCTTTTTGGCAGATGACTGCAAATCCACGACCTGACTATATGATAGACCTTGGGCAAAAACCACCCCAATAAGGAGTCAAATAATTTCTATTGAATTCTGTAGATCAATTTTGAGAACAGTGCTGCCAGAATCCTTTGTTGAAGGTCAAATACAATTGCCTAAGAATGAATGAGGAGAGAATTATTTATCACTGTCCTTATAAGAAACATTAGGCTTGTCCTGCTCTAGAGCAGGCAATTATCCAAGAGAAGAATTTGGGTATGGGACAGTATTAGATGTAGGCATTTGTAGGAAATATTATATGCTCTGATCTGTTGGATCAAAGTAAATTGAGGGAATCTTTCATAACTGAACACTAAGTGCTTAAAATTCCAAACTGCTCACACCTGTGTCATTGTTTTTATTCCTCCCTGGCTTTCCTGGAGGAAATTCTCAGCTACTAGGCCAAATGCCTCACCCAGTGGAGGTTCTTGATCTTGTTTCTCAACTCAGGTATATGGGTGATTGGAAAAACTGAATTCCTGTACATAATCTGTTTCTCTGAAAAAGGGAATGTGTCAGGACCCTCATGATTCAGAGTTTGTAAGTATGGGAATGGGAAGATGTGATGGATCATAGGACCTATGAACCCATGAATAATATTTGCTCAGAGACAAAATGATCTCTGCTCAGTTTTCAAATATCCATTAGTTGATGGCAGGAATCCCTCTCAAAATTCTTTGCAGTTGCATTATTTGCAGAGACTTGTCCACTGAAATGGCAGTCCATCATTTCTTTGAACAATGCTGCTACCCATGTTTTCATCCCTCTCAACAATTACCTAACTTGTTGTCCAGTGTTTCGAGGCATGAAAGCCAAAGAGAGGAGAGCAACAGCATGTAGAGTGGATGGGTCTGGAATGCGAGAGATTGGTTGGATGAGTGTGGATTCTTCTGGCTCATGTGGAAGAATGCAGGTTTCATCCCTAACCAGAGCTTGTTCCTGGGCCTTGGCCAACTTTGTTTCCCATGAATGCCTTGGCGGTCATCCTAGCTGCACAGCACATACCTCCTGCAGTCACAAAAAGGCCATATGACAACACAATGGATTAGCATTTACCAAGGCAACCAGAACCTCTCAAGGTCCTGGCTGCTGCAGAGGAACCTTCATAAAAAGGACTTGCCCAGCTGTGATGGTAGGAGGAAGCAGGTAAGACTTAGTGTTCTCTTGTTTGCAAAAGAAGGGATGAAGATCAATTAGTATGTGTTGTGCACGAGACCCTTCTGGCTTTGAGATATCTGAGTCCATCCAAGACAATGGTGCCTGCTGAAACCTGACAGTATAATATAGTCCATTTCTCTAAGGGACCACTGTGCTCACTTGGATGCAGGAGGCATCATGATTTCCTGAACTGGAGACTCTGCTACAGGCAATTGGTCCCCAATGGTGGCAGTGGATGAGGGAGAAATGGAGGGTGCCTGATAATGTGTGGGTCACCATGTCAAAAACAGGTCACAGGGGCATGGCCCTATGATTACACTCATCCTGATCTGGACTCACCCAGCAAATTGCTGAGCTGGGAAACTGGCCTAGGGCCTTAGCAACAACTCACAATATGGCTGATGAATTAAATTTATGTGCAGAGAAATATGCCAGACTGCTTGTTTGGTTAGGTGAGATTTGAACTGGAAAATGTCACTTCAATTTTTGTGTGATGTCAAAACATTCCCGGAGTGCCTGAACAGGTGACAGCTGAACCCAACGATTTAGGAAGTGTAAGTAAAAGTGAGGACCTGCTGAGCTCTCCAATGTCAAGAGGAGGGACTTAATAATTATTCAAAGAGGAAAGTGGCTAACAAGTAACTGGCAGTCAATGAGAGAATTTCCATGCTCATTCTACTGCCCATGACCCATCACAATAGCTGTTGACTTACAATTATTGTACACTCAGAAAAAGTCTAGTAATGATTTTCAAAGGGAACCTTCCACTCATCTTTTGATGCAGAAATACCTTCACAATGTGATTTCACTTAATGTGTAATTCTCCTGAACTGCCTATCACCTGTCTGAGTGAAGGCCCTCTGGCACAATCCCATGGACCCCTTATCCAGCAGCTGGTAGATGTAAACTACAGGCCACTGTCACAGACTCTTGGATCACCATCCTCCAAAAACGTGAAACTGAGTGATGAAACAAGAGCCTGATGAGGGCAGGATGAATTTGGACCTTGAAAGTCACAGAAAACCAGGCTCCACATAACTCATGTGGCTCCTGAATGATTTCAGTGGAAGTTTTTTCTTGTATTAACACCAATTGATACGTCTTTAATAAATGATGTCTTTAAAATATAAAGCACAGCAGAGCTGAGCTCCAGGCTTCCCGGCCACTGTGTGGTGTCTCCTGGGCGGTCTGGCCTGGGGGGCTGGAGTCTCTTGCTCTGGCACTTCCCTGGCAGAGAGCAACCATCTGGGACTTCCTGAGCCCGCAGAGCTGAGCTCTGGTCTTCTTGGCCACTGTGCGGTGCTTCCTGGGCAGTCTGGCCTGGAGGGGCTGGAGTCTCTGGCTCCAGCGGAGAGTTTGATCCCTTTGGTGCCATTTTGCAGCTTCCCTGGCAGAGGGGGACGATCTGAGACTGCCTGGGTCTGCAGGGCTGGGCTCCTGTCTTCCCCGCCACTGCGTGACGTCTCTTGGGCGGTCTAGCCTGGTGGGGCTGGAGTCTCTGGCTCAAGCGGCTGCCTCTGCCCAGAGGCATTGATCGTTCCTGGGCTGGAGGAAGTGGGACAGCAGCTTTCTGGGGTCACAGCTTGGTCGAGCACCTCTCAAACATCGGGTGAGTTGCTGTAGACCTGCAGGGACACTCTGATTCTTTGCAGGAAGGGTGCATTCCCTCTGATTCGCACTACTAGAGGGTAAGATACATGAGCAACATGAGAAAACACGGGAAGAAAGTGTCCCAATCAAACCTAGATGATATATCAAGAGAACCCAAAGACAGCATGGTAGAAAGAATGACAGAAAGGGAGTTCAGAATGTTAATAATTAAAATGATCCAAGAAGAGAATGATGTGACGAGAGAGCAGATTCAGGCTATGAATAATCAACTAATAGAGCAATTGCAGGAAGCAAAAAATCATTTCAATAAAGAGATAGAAGTTCTGAGAAAGAAACAAACAGAAATCCTTCAAGGAAATGAAGGAAACAATCAACCAAGTGAAAAACTCAATAGAAAGCATAATTAACAGAATAGATCACTTGGAAGACAGAACTTCAGACAATGAAGACAAAATATTTAATCTTGAAAACAAAGTCGAACAAGCAGAGAAGATGGATAGAAATCATGAACAAAACCTCCAAGAAATATGGGACATCATGAAAAGACCAAATTTAAGAGTGTTTTGGGATTGAGGAAGGCACAGAAATACAAATCAAGGGTACAAAAAAATTGTTCAATGAAATAATATCAGAAAATTTCCCAAATAAGAGGAATGAGATGGAAAATCAATTACAAGAGGTTTACAGGACACCAATCACACAGAATTACAACAGATCCCCACCAAGGCACATTATAATGAAAATACCTAACATAAAAAACAAATATAGAATTTCAAAGGCGGCGAGAGAAAAGCATCAGATTACCGACAGAGGGAAAACGATATGGATATCAGCAGATTTCTCAGCCCAGACCCTAAAAGCAAGAAGGGTCTGTAACAACATATTTCAAACTCTGAAAGAAAATGGATGCCAACCAAGAATCTTATACCCAGCAAAACTTAACTTCATATTTGATGATGAAATAAAGTCCTCCATGATAAACAAAAACTTAAAGAATTCACAAAGAGAAAGCCTGCCCTACAAAACATTCTCAACAAAATATTCAAAGAGGAAGAAATGAAAAACAACAATCTCAGTCAACATGGGGAGGAATTACCCTAAAGAAAGAGTCAAACAAAGGAGAAACAAAGTTAAGCTAAAACCCCCAAAAAAAGCTAAAATGGGAGGAAATACAAGTCATAACTCAATAATAACCATGAATATAAATGGTCTAAACTCATCAATCAAAAGACATAGACTGGCAGATTGGATTAAAAAGAAAGACCCAACAATATGCTGCCATCAAGATACTCATCTCATAGAAAAACAAGCCCAGAGACTAAAGGTGAAAGGTTGGGGAAAAACATACCACGCATATGGACTGAGTAAAAAAGCAGGAGTTTCCATCCTCATTTCAGATAAAGCAGACTTCAAGCCAAAGTTAATCAGAAGGGACAAAGAAGGACATTTCATACTGCTTAAAGGAAGCATAAATCAGCAAGACATAACAATCATAAATATTAATGCACCAAACAATGATGCATCCATGAACATCAATCAGACCCTTCTCAATTTCAGGAACCAAATAGACCAAAACACAATAATACTGGGGGATTTTAACACTCATCTCTCACTGTTGGACAAATCTTCCAAGCAAAAATTAAACAAAGAAACTATAGGACTCAATGACAAAGTCGCTAATCTAGACTTAACAGATATGTGTAGAATATTCCATCCATCAAAATGCGAATACACTTTCTTCTCAGCAACTCATGGTTCCTTCTCTAAAATAGACCATATGTTATGCCATAAAGCTACTCGTAGCAAATACAAAAACATAGAGATACTACCTTGTATACTATGAGATCATAATGGAATGAAATTAGATATCAATGAAAAAGGTAAAAACAGAAACTACTCTAAGACCTGGAGATTAAATAATATGCTATTGAGTGATGCATGGATAACAGAAGACATTAAGGGGGAAATTAAAAGATTCTTAGAGGACAAGGAGAACAAAGACACAACATATCAAAATCTCTGGGACACTATGAAAGCAGTGCTAAGAGGAAAACTCATTGCATGGAGTGCTTTTAATAAAAGTATGAAAAGTCAACAAATTAATGATCTCACACTACAGCTCAACGCCCTAGAAAGAGATGAACAGATCTTCACCAAAAGTAGCAGAAGAAAGGAAATAATCAAAATTAGAGCTGAAATCAATGAAATTGAAACAAAAGAAACAATTCAAAAAATTGACAAAACAAAAAGTTGGTTATTTGCAAATATAAACAAATTGATAAACCTGTAGTCATGCTAACAAAGAGAAGGAGAGAGAAACTCCGAATTACTAAAATTTGTGATGGAAATGGAAATAGTACAACAGACACAACTGAAATACAAAACTTAATAAGAAGCTACTTTGAAAATTTAGGATCCAACGAAATAGAAAACCTGGAGTACATCTCTCACCATGTTCAAAACTCAACTCAAAGTGGATCAAGTACCTAGGAATTAAACCAGAGACTCTGCACCTAATAGAATAGAAAATAGGTCCAAATCTTCATCACGTTGGCCTAGGATCAGATTTCCTTAACATGGCTCCCAAAGAGCAAGAAATAAAAGCTGGAGTCAATGATTGGGATAGGGTCAAACTAAAAAGCTTTTTCTCAGCAAAGGAAACAATCAGCAATGTGAAGAGAGAGCCTTCAGAGTGGGAGAAAATCTATGCTACATACAATTCAGATAGAGCACTAATCTCCAGAATCTACCAAGTACTCAAAAATCTTTACACCAATAACACTAATAACCCAATCAATAAATGGGCCAAGGAAATGAACAGACACTTTACAGAGGAATATCTACAAGCAATCAACAGATTTATGAAATAATGTTCAACATCCCTTGTTATAAGAAAAATGCAAATCAAAACCACCTTAAGATTTCATCTTACCCCAATTAGAATGTCTTTTATTAAGAACACAGGCAACAAAAGGTGTTGGCGAGGATGTGGGGAAAAGGGTACACTCATACATTGCTGGTGGGAGTGCAAGTTGGTTCAGCCACTCTGGAGAGCAGTGTGGAGTTTCCTTAGAAAACTTGGAATGGATCCACCATTTGACCCAGCTATCCCACTCCTTGGTCTATACCCAAAGGACTTCAAATCAGATTACTACAGTGATGCAGTCACATCAATGTTCATAGCTGCTTAATTCACAATAGCTAGATTGTGGAACCAACCTAGATGTCCTTCAGTAGATGAATGTATAAAGAAACTGTGGTATATATTCACAATGGAATATTATTCAGCCATAAAGATGAATAAAATTATGGCATTTGTAGGTAAATGGATGATGTTGGAGACTGTTATGCTAAGTGAGATCAGCCAATCCCAAAAATCCACAGGCCGAAATGGTCTCTCTGATAAATGAATGATGATGCATAATGCGGGGGTGAAGGATGGCAAGAATGGAGGAAAGAACATAGCATAGAGGGACGGGAGTGGTGGGATCGGGGTGGAGGGGTAAAAAGTATATATAAAGCACAGAACATTGAGGGCCACGTGCAACTGGGTTTTGTCTACATCTCTCTGTTTGAAATTGATATTGTGGTTGTGCTGGAGATTGGAAGGGTGTAGAAGTTCACTTCAATTTCAGAGAGAATGGAGTGTGCACGAGAAGGATTCTTCCTTGCAAACACTAGGGCAGGTGATACTTTGATTCTCATTTCTTGCTCAGAGGCAAAAGTGAATTCCCAACATGTGCTATACTGGAACTTCAATATGAGAAAAAGGAAAAGCATAAATCGTACATCTGGTGAGCATTTTCATCTTGTATATCTTTCTGATTCAATTCACATGCCAGCATAGCAATGAGAAGGTGATAGTATCTGCAGTCCTGAGAGTTGTCTCATATTTAGGAATAGTGCTTCTAAAGCAATCCCAGTCTCTGTGGAAGCATGGTTTGCTAGCACCACAGATAATTGCTGAATCATCTGTTTAGCATTGCCTTGCAATGAAATCTGATACTTTTCCATCCATGTTGTGTTCACTAGATTGAACAGAGGAGATAATGTAGAGACACTGGAGGGGTGACATGATATGAAGAGGCTCTTTATGGCAGATAATTGAATGATCCCCAACTTAACTATGCGATAAACTTTGGATAAAAAACACCAAGGAGGAGTCAAATAATTTCTATCCAATTATGTAGATCCCTTTTGAGAGCACCATAGCCAGCATCCTTTGTTGAAGGTCAAATCCCAATGTCTAGGTACTAATGAAAAGTGAAAGATTCATACCAGTCCCTATAAGAACCATGAGTGCTGTTGGAGCTCAAGAGCTGACAGTTATTTGAGGGAAGAATGGAGACATGGAACAGTATTAGAAGTGTGCATTTGTAGGAAAAGGTACATGTTCTTCTCTTTGGGACCAAAGTAAATTGAGGGAATCTTCCACACGAGAACACCAAATGCTTACAATTCCAAACTGCTCACACCTGTGAGCATTATTTTCATTCATCTCGTTTTCCTGGAGGAAATTGTAAGCAGTTGTGACAAATGCATATCCCAGGGGTGGTGCTTTCTCATGCTTTTCAACTCAGGCATGTGGATGTTTGGAAAAGTTGGACTTCCTGGGCATAATCTCTTTCTCTGAGAAAGGGAATATCTCAGATCTTCAGGAGGCAGTGTAAGTATGTATAGGGAATGGGAAGAGGTGACAGATCACAGGACCTAGTAAACCATGAACAATATTTGATCAGAGAAAAAATGATCTCCTTTAAGTTCTCTAACATCCAGTAGTTACGGTTGCAGGAATTCCTCTCAACATTCTTTGCAGCTAGAGTATTTGGAGAAAGTCCTGTCCACTGAATTGGTAGTCCTTCATTTCTCTGCACCAAGCTGCAACCCATGTATTTGTACCATTGAACAAGTACCTAACTACTTGCCAATTTTCCGGGGCATGAGAGTCAAGGAGAGGAGAGCTATAGCATGTGGAGTGGAATTGTCTGGAATGCGAGAGTTTCATTGGAATAGTGTGGATATTTCTGGCTCATGTAGGAGAATGCAGATTTTTTCTCTATCCAGGGCTTGTTCCACAACCTGATCCAGTGATATGCTGTGGATAAAAACCAACCACCTCAATTGAAAGGCAAATAATTTTGTTTCAAATTCTGTAGATTGATTATGAGAAAAAAGCACCAGTATCTGTTGTTGCAGATAATGTCCCAATGTCTTTTTGGGAACACAAATGTGTCATTGTTCAAGGGAAGAAAGTTATATGATGGAAACATGGAGATGTGTGGCCACAGCAGAAATAGGAATTCGTAGGAAATATTTTATCCTCTGATATTTGTGAAAAAAGGAAATTGAGTGAATCTTTCACACGTGATCACAAAGTGCTTACAATTCCAAATGGCTCACACCTGTGTCATTATTTTCATTCCTCCCGAACTTCTCTGGAGGAAATTCTAAGCAGCTCAGGCAAATTCATATTCCAGTGGATGTGCTGGATGATGCTTTTCACCTCAGGTACTTGGGTCCATGGAAAAGGAGGATTTCCTGGGTATAATCTTTTCCCCTGTGTAAGGGAATGTGTCAGCAACTTATCAAGGCACAGTCAGTGGGGAAATAGAGGGAATGGGAAGAGGTGATGAGTCACAGGGTATAGTAACCCATGAAGAACATTTCCTCAGAGAAAAAATGATCCCCATTCAGTTTTCAACTGTCCATATTTTTGTTTGCAGGAATTCCTCACAATACTTTGCAATGAGATTATTTGGAGTAAGACTGTCCATTGAACTGTCCGTCCTTCATTTCTCCTCAGAAAGCTGGCTTTGATTATAATCAAAGAATGGCTAACTTGTTGACAAATATTCCTGGGACATGGTAGGAGAAGAGAGGAGATGCAGAGTGTAGAGGAGAAGGGACTGGCACGTTTAAAATTGATTTGGAAGAGGGTGAAATTGTATGGCTCATGTAGGAGGACAAAAGATTTTTCTCACCCTAAGGCTGTTTGTTGGGCCTTGAGCAACTTGGGTTTCCAATAATGACTTGGCTGCCTTCCAAGATGTGTAGCACATACTGGTTGCAGTAAAAGAAAGGCCACAAGAGAGCACAATGCCATCACAGTTGCCATGGCCACCGGAACTTATTAGGTTCCTGCCTGCTGTGGAAGAACCTTCAAGAGAAGGACTGACCTACCTGTCCTGTAGGAGGGAAGAGAAAGCAGGCAAGTCCCAGGGATCTCTAGTTTGTGATGAAAGTGATCCTCATTTCTTAGTAGAGAAGAGAAGTCAGCTTGTGTTGTGGGTAGGATCTCTGGGTTTTGAGACATCTGATTACATGCAAGTCAGGGACCTAGCAGAAGCCAAACAGGCTGCCATACCTTCCCTGTAAGCAAGGAGTTGACATGCACACTTGGTTGTGGAAGGCATCATGACTACTTGGGAATGGGGAAACTGCTTGAGGCAATTTGTCCCACAATGCATGATGGACCATTGATAGATATGGGGGTGCCCAAAGACCCATGGGTCACCTAGTCTCGCTGAGGCTGCAGGGGCATGGCCCTATGAATAGAGTCATCCTGGTCTGCACAATCCCTGAATATTTCTGGGTTGAGAAAGTCACCTAAGACCTTAGCAGTCACTCACTGTGATGAAACATGACATTTCAGAGCAGAGAATAACATAGGGCTGCTAGGTGGTTTAGGTGAAGTTTGAACTCGAAAACATCACATCAACTCTAGTGTGATGCCTATTCTTTCTATGAATGCCAGAACAGGAGACAGCTGAACCCTGGGATTAGGAATTGTATGTAGATGTGAGAAGCTGCTGAGCTCCCCAATGTTGAGAGAATGGAGTTAAGCACTAATCAATTATGGAGGAGGATAGCAAGTGGCTGGCAGGCAAGGAGAGACTTCCCATGCTCATTGCACTGGCCAAGACCCACCACCTCAGCTGTTGGCTTACAATTACGGTGCACTCAGTAAATGTCTGGAAAATATTTTCCTAGGGTCCTTTCAACTCACACTTTGATACAGAAACACCTTCACAATGTGATTTTACTTAAGGTGTAATTCTATTGACTGGCTTTTTGCTGTCTAATAAAAGGCCCTCTGGCACTATTCCATGGACCCCTTATCCAGCAGCTGGTGGATGCAGAGTACAGGTCAGTGTTACAGATCCTGACACAATGATTCTCCAAAAATGTGAAACTGAGGGATGAAACAGAACCTGATGAAGACAGGATAAATCTGGAGCTCTAAAGACACAGGGAAACCAGGCTCTACATAACACCTGTGGCTCCTGAATGATATCAGCGGAAGATTTTCCTATATTCAGTGCTAATTCATACAATTTTTAGTAAATGATGTCTTTAAAATGTAAAGCACAGAATACCGAGGTGCATTGATCATCTCGTGCAACTGGGTTTTGTCTACCTCTCTCACTATTGAAGTTGATATTGTGTATGTTTTGGAAAACGAAGGGGTGTAGAAATCCAATTCTTTTGCACAGAGACTGGAGTGTGCTTGAGAAAGATTTTCCTTCCCAAACTCTGTGGTAGCTGATATTTTTGAATGTCATTTCTTCCTTAAAGGCAAAATTGAAGTCCCAATACCTGCTAAACTAGAACTCAATTTGTGAAAATGGAAAAGAATCAATTTTAGAACTTTTTGAGCATTTCATCTCATAGATCTTAATGATTCAAATCACATGACAGCATAGTAATGAGAAGGTGATAGCATCTGCATTCCTGAAACATGTATCATCTTAAGGAATAGTGCCTCTAAAACAATCCAGGACTCTGTGTAAGCATTGTTGTCTGAAACCACATATGCTTGCAGGATATTCTGTTTGGAATTGGTTTGCAATAAAATCTGAAACATATCAAACGGTTTTGTGTTCAATACATTTATCAGAAGTAATGTGGTGAAAATGGAGGGTTGGTATGGTCTGAAGTGGCTCTTTATAGCAGATAACTGCATGAATTCCAACCTGAGTATGGGATAGCCTTTGGATAAAAATGACCCCAATGAGGAGTCAAATAATTTCTAGCAAACTCTGAATATTGTTTTTGAGAACAGTGCAGTCTGAATCCTTTGTTGAAGGTCAAATCCCAATGTCTAGGTACTAATGAAGAGAGAATGATTTATACCTGTCCCTATAAGAAACATGAGTGTTGTCGCTACTCAAGAGCAGACAATTATTCAAGGGAAGAATTGAGAAATGGGACCATATAAGAAGGAAATATTATATGGAATATATTACATTATATGCTATATATATGTGTGTGTGTGTGTATGTATATATGTGTGTGTATATATATGTGTATATGTATGTATGTACACATACACACACACACGCACACGCACACATATATATATGTATTATATGCTCTAATCTTTGTGACCAAAGTAAATTGAGAGAATCTTTCACAACTGAACACCAAGTGCTTACAATTCCAAATGGCTCACACCTGTATCATTGTTTTCATTCCTCTCCAGCTTTCCTGGGGGAAATTCTAAGCAGTTGTGCCAAATGCATATCGCAGGGGTGGTGCTGGCTCATCCTTTTTAACTCAGGCATGTGGATGTTTGGAAAAGATGGACTTCTTGGGCATAGTCTTTTTATCTGAGAAAGGGAATGTCTCAGCAACTTCATGAGGCACAGTCTTTAAGTAAGTATGTGAATGAGAAGAGGTGATGGATCACAGGACCTATGAACCCATGAGTAATATTTGATCAGATAAAAAATGATCTTTGCTCTGTTTTCAAATATCCAGTACTTAAGTTGGCAGGAATTCCGCTCAATTTTTTTTTTTTTTTTTTTGCAGTTAGATTATGTGGAGAAAGTCCTGTCGACTGAACTGGCAGTCCTTCATTTTTCTGCACAATGCTGCTACTCATGCTTTAATCACTCTCATTTAATATGGAACTTGTTTACCAGTGCTCCAGGGCATGAGAGCCAAGGAGAGGAGGGCTACAACACATATAGTGGAAGGGTATGGAATATGGGAGATTGGCTAGAAGGTTGTGGATTTTTCAGGCTGATGTAGAAGAAGCAGGGTTTTTCTATAACCAGGGCTTGTTCCTGGGCCTTTGTCAATTTGGTTTTCAATGAATGGCTTGGCTGTCATCCCAGCTGCACAGCACATACCTCCTGGAGTCACAGAAAGGCTATATGACAGCACAATGGCTTAGCAATTACCAGGGCAGTGGGAAGCTCTTAAGTCATTGGCTGCTATGGAGGAAATCCAAGAGATGGACTGGCCCAGCTGTGCCGGCAGGAGGGAAGAGGAAGCAGGTAAGATCCAGTGTTCTCTTGTTTGCCAAAGAAGGGATCCTAATCTCTTAGGACAGGAGAAGATCAATCAGCATGAGTTGTTGGTGGGGCCCCTCAGGCTTTGAGACATCTGACCCCATCCAAGACAATGGTGCTGCTGAAGCCTGACAGGTTAATATAGTCCATTTCTGCAAAGAATGAATGTTGTCATTGAATGCAGAATGCATCATTATTTCCTGGAATAAGGACCCTCCTTCAGGCAGTTGGTCCCCACCAGTGGTAGTGGATGAGGGAGTAATGTGTGGGTGCTCGAGGATATGAGGACCACCATGTATAAAAGAGATTACAGGGGCATCACCCTATGAAAGCACTCATCCTGGTATGGATTCACTGGGACATTGCTGAGTTCGGAAACTGGCCTAGGGACTTAGCAGCAACTTGCACAGATAGCAGATGCATAAAATCTCTAAGCAGAGCAATGTGCCCGCCTACTCGTTCGGTTACATGAAGTTTGTACTGGAAAACATCACAGAAACTCTGGTGTGATGCCAATTCATTTCATGAATGCCCAATCTGGAGAAAGCTGGGATTTAGGACTTCTAAGTAGAAGTGAGGAGCTGCTGAGATCCCCATTGTCAAGAGGAGGGAATTAATCACAAATCATTCAGGGAGGGGGCTAGCAAGTGGCTGGCAGTCAAGGAGAATATTTCCATGCTCACTCCACTGGCCAGGACCCACCACCTCAATTGCTGACTTACAATTACTGTGCACTCAGAAAATGTCTGGCTATGATTTTCCAAGGGTCCCTTCCACTCACACTTTGATACAGAAACACCTTCACAATATGTTTTCACTTAAGGTATAATTCTCTTGACCTGCCTATTACCTGTCTGAATAAAGGTCCTCTGGCACAGTTCCATAGACCCCTTATCCAACAGCTGGTAGATGTCGTTTACAGGAAGTGTCACAGCACTTACCTGTACCTGGAACAACAATCCTCCAAAAAGAAATTGAGGGATAAAATAAGAGCCTGTTAAGGACAGGATGAACCTGGACATTGAAAGTCACAGGGAAACCAGGCTCTATATAACCCCTATGGATTCTGAATAATATCAGTGGAAGCTAATTCTTGTATTCAGTGCTAATTTATACAATCTTTAGTAAAAGATATCTTTAAAATGTAAATCACAGAATACTGAATACATTGAGGGCCACATTCAACTGGCTTTTGTCTACATCTCTCTCTTTTGAAGTTGATGTTGTGGTTGTGTTGGAAAACATAGGGGTGTAGAAATCCACATGTTTTGCAGAGACTGGAGTGTGCACAATAAAGATTTTCCTTCCCAATCCCTTAGGCAGGTGATACTTTGAATGTCATTTCTTGCTGAAAAGCAAAAATGAAGTCCCAATAGTTCTAAGGTGGACTATCAAATTCTAGAAATGGAAAACAATCAATTTTAGAACGTGGTGAACATTTTCATCTTGTAGATCTTGCTGATTCAATTCACATGTGAGCATGGACATGAGAAGGTGATAATATCTCTGTTCCTGAGAGTTGTCTCAGGCCTCTTCTCTAACCAGGGCTTGTTCCACAACCTGACTATGTGATATGATTTGGGAAAAAAACACCCCAATTAAGAGCCAAATAATTTCTATCAAATTCTGTAGATTTTTATTTTGAGAAAAATGCACCAGCATCCTTTGTTGTGGGTCAAATCACAATGTGAAGGGAGATATGAAGAGAGAAAAATTAATCCCTGTTCCTGTGGAACACAAATGTGTCACTGCTTTAGGGCAGACAATTACATGATGGAAGGTTTTAGATGTGTAGCAGTAGCAGAAATAGGAAATCATAGGAAATATTTCGTCCTCTGATCTTGGGGATCAAAGGAAATTGAGGGAATCTTTCACAGAACACAAAGTGCTTACAATTCCAAATGGCTCACACTTGTCTCATGGTTTTCATTTCTCTCCAACTTTCCTGGAGGGAATTCTAAGCTACTGGGACAAATGCATATTCCAGTGGACGTGCTCTATGTTGCTTTTCACCTCAGACAACTGGGTACTTGGAAAAGTTGGATTTCCTGGTTATAGTCTGTTTCTCTGAGTAAGGGAATATCTCAGTACCTTCATGAGACACAGTCAGAGGGAACATAGAGGGAATGGGAAGAGGTGATGGATCACAGGACCTAGGAACACATGAATAATATTAGCTCAGAGAAAAAATGATCCCCATTAGTTTTCAAACTTCAAGTTTTTCATTTGCAGGAATTCCTCTCAATATTTTGCAGTGAGATTATTTGGAGAAGGAACTGTCCATTGAACTGTCAGTCCTTCATTTCTCCCCAGAAAGCTGCTACACTGGTTTTGATTACAATCAAGGAATAGCTAACTTGTTCACCAGTACTCCTGGGACATGGGAGGAGGAGGAGATACACAGTATGTACAGTGGAAGGGGATGGCCGGTGGAAATTTGGTTTGGAAGGTTGTGGAATTGTATGGCTCATGTAGGAGAACACAGGCTTCTCTCACCCTAGGGCTTCTTGCTGGGCCTTGAGCAACTTGGAATTCCATGAATGGCTTCACTGCCTTCCAAGCTGTGCAGCACCTATGGCCTGCAGTAGAAGAAAGGCCATAAGAGGGCACCATGGCATCATGGTTGCCATGGCCACTAGAACCTATTAGGCTCCTGCCTGCTGTGGGGGAATCTTCAAGAGAAGAACTGACCCACATGTGCTGTAGGAGGAAGGAGAAAGCAGGCAAGTCCCAGTGATCTGTTGTTTGTTATAAAAGTGACCCTTTCTTCTTAGTACAGAAAAAGAGTCAGCATGTGTTGTGTGGGGGGCCTTTGGGCTTTGAGACATCTGATTATATTAATATCAGGGACCTAGCAGAAGGCAGACAGGCTACCATACCTTCTATATAATGAGGAGTTGACATGTACAATAGTCTGCAGAAGGCATTATGATTTCTTGGGAATGGGGACCCAACTGCAGGTAATTTGCACCACAATGTATAATGGACCATTGTGAGATGTGGGGGTACCCAAAGACCCATGAGTCACCAAGTGTAGCTGAGACTACTAGGAGCATGGCCCTATGAATACAGTCATTCTGGTCTGCACAATTCCTGAACATTGCTAGTTTGGGAAATTCACCTAGGTATTAGCAGTCAATTGCAGTAATTTAACATGACATTTGAGAGCAGAGAAGCATATAGGGCACCTGGGAGATTTAGGTGAAATTTTAACTGGAAAACAACACAGCAAATCTGGTGTGATTCCAAACCATTCTGTGAGTGCCTGAACAGGAGACAGCTGAAACCTGGGATGTAGGACTTGTAAGTAGATGTGAGAAGCTGTTGAGCTCTCCAATGTTGAGAGGAGGGAGGTAATCACTACTCAATTAGGGAGGAGGCTAGCAAGTGGCAGGCAGGCAAGGAAAGACTTTCCATGCTCACTTCACTGGCCAGTACCCACCACCTCAAATATTGACTTATAATTATGGTGAATTCAGAAAATGTCTGGCAATGATTTTCCAAGGGTCACTTCCACTCACACTTGGATGCAGAAACACCTTCACAATATGTTGTCACTTAAGGTGTAATTCACTTTACCTGCCTATTGCCTGTCTGTGAGAAGACCCTCTGGCACAATTCCATGATCCCTTATCTATCAGCTGGTAGATGCAGACTACAGGTCAGTGTCACAGACACTGGAACAACAAATCCTCCGAAACGTGAAACTGGAGTATGAAACTAGAGTCTGATAAGGACAGGATGAATCTGGACTTGAAAATCACAGGGAAACCAGGCTCTACATAACTCCTGTGGCTCCTGAATGATATCAGTGGAAGTTAACTCCTGTATTCAGTTCTAATTCATGCAATCTTTAGTCAATGATATCTTCAAAATGTAAAGCACAGAATGCTGAGAACATCGAGGACCACATGCAGGTGGTTTTATCTACATCTCTCTGTTTGAAAGTTGATATTGTGGTTGTGTTGGAAAATGTAGGTATGTAGAAGTCCACTTCATTTGCAGAGAGACTGGAGTGTGCAAAAGAAAGATTCTTCTTCCAAAATTCTAAGTCAGGTGATATGTTGAATGTCATTTATTGCTCAAAGGAAAAATGCAGACCCAATGCTGCTAAACTGGAATTTCAAAATTGGAAAAATGGAAAATAATCAAATTAAGATTGTGGTGAACATTTTCATCTTGTAGATCTTGCTGATTCAATACAGTTGCCAGCATAGTAATGAGAAGTTGAGAACATCTGCATTCCTGAGATTTGTTTCATCTTAAGGAGTCTAAACCAATCCCGGTCTCTGTGGAAACTTTTTTGAATGACACCACGTATGCTTGGTGGATATTGTATACAGTTGGCTTGCAATGAAATCTGATACTTTTCCAACCGATTTTTGTCCACTAAATTGATTAGAAAACGTAATGTGATGAAACTGGAGGGCTGGCATGATTTGAAGAGTCTCTTTTTGGCAGATGATAGCATGTCCCCAACCTAGTATATGATGGGATTTGGATAAAAATAAAGCCAATGACAAGTCAAAAAATTTCTATCAAATTCTGTAGATGACTTTTGAGAACAGTGCAGACAGAATCCTTTGTTGAAGATCAAATCCCAAGGCCTACGGACTAAGGAGGAGAGAATGATTTTGCCCTGTCCTTTTAAGAAACATGAGTGTTGTTGCTGCTTAAGAGAAGACAATTTTCCAAGGTTCGAATGGAGGCATGGGACAGTATTCCAAGTAGGCATTTTAGGAATTATTATACGATCTGATCTGTGGGACCAAAGTAAATTGAGGGAATCTTTCACAACTGAACAATAAGTGCATACAATTCCAAATGGCTCACAAATGCGTCACTGTTTTCATTTCTTCCCAGCTTTCCAGGAGGAAATTCTAAGCTGCTGCTCCAAATGCATATCCCAGTGGAGGTTCTGGATATTGCTTTGCAACTCAGCTATGTGGGGCATTGGAAAAACTGGAATACTGGGTATAGTCTGTGTCTCTGAATAAGGAAATGTCTTAGGACCTTCATGAGGTACAGTCTATAAGGAAGTTTGGGAATGGGAAGAGGTGATGGATCCAAGGACCTATGAACCCACCAATAATATTTGCTCAAATGATCTCTGTTCCATTTTCAAATATCCAGTAGTTATGTGGGCAGGAATTCCTGTCAACATTCCTTGCAGCTAGATGATTTGCAGAGTCCTGTCCACTGAACTGAGCAATCTGTCATTTCTCTGCACAATGTTGCTCCATAAGTTTTCAACTCTCTCAGAAATTACCTAACTTGTTGACCAGTGTTCCAGGGCATGAGAGCCAAAGAGAGCAGATCTACAGCATGTAGAGTTGAAAGGTCTGGAAAGCGGGAGATTGGTTGGAAGGATGTGGATTTTTATGGTTCATGTAGAAGAATGCAGGTTTTTCCTATAACCAGGGTTTGTTCCTGGCCTTGGTCAAGTTGGTTTTCCATGAACGGCTTGGCTGCCTTCCTAGCTTCACAGCACATACCTACTGCAGTCACAGAAAGGTGGTATGAGAGAACAATGGCTTAAAGCTTACTAGGGCAACTGGAATCTCTCAAGGTCCTGGCTGCTGCAGAGGAACCATCAAGAAAAGGGCTGGCCCAGCTGTTCTGGTAGGAGGGGACAGGAAGCAGGTAAGACCCAGTGTTCTCTTGTTTGCCAAAGAAGGGATCCTAAACTCTTAGGACAGGAGAAGATCAATCAGTATGTGCTGTGTGTGGGATTGCTCAGGTTTTGAGACATCTGACCCCATCCACGGCAATGGTGCCTGCTGAAGCCTGACAGGTTAATATGCAGTCCATTTCTACAAGGGACCCATGTGTTCACTGGGATGCAGGAGGCACCTTGATTTCCTTATATGGGGACACTGCTGCAGGCAATTGGTCCCCACCAGTGGTATTGGATGAGTGAGTAATGTGGGTGCTACCAAGGTTGCATGGGTCACCATGTCCAAAACAGCTCACAAGGGCAAAGGCTTATGAAAATGCTCATCCTGGTCTGGACTCATCCGGGACATTGCTGAGGTGGAAAACTGGCCTAGGGTCATAGCAGCAACTCGCACAGATGGCCAATGGATGAAATCTCTGAGCAGAGAAATGTGCTGGGGACTCAGTCTGTTAGGTGAAGTTTAAACTAGATAACATCACAGCAACTCTTTTGTGATGTCAATGCTTTCCATAAATGTCCAAACAGGAGACAGATGAACCCTGGAAATTAGGACTTTTAAGTAGATATGAGCACCTGGTGAGCTCACCAATGTCAAGAGGAGGAACTTAATCATTAATCAATTAGGAAGCAGGTTGGCAAGTGGCTGGCAGTTGGGGAGAAAGTTTCCATGCACACTCCACTGGCCAGCAACCACCAACTCAATTGTTGACTTAAAATTAAAGTGCACTCAGAAAATGGCTGGCAATGATTTTCCAAGGGTCCCCTTCACACACATGTTGATGCAAAAGCACCTTCACAATGTGCTTTCACTTAAGGTGTAATTCTCTTGACATACCTATTGCCTGTCTGAGAAAAGACCCTCTGGCCCAGTTCCATGGACCCCTTACCCAGCAGCTGGTAGATGCAGACTACAATTTATTGTCACAGACATTGACACAGTGATCCTCCAAAAAGTGAAACTGAGGAATAAAACAAGAATCTGATGAGGACAAGGTGAATCTGGACCTCTAATGACACAGGGAAACCAGGTGCTACATAAGCCCTGTGGCTCCTTAGTGATATCAGCAGAAGTTAATTCCTGTATTCAGAGCTAATTCATACAATCTTTAGTAAATGATATCTTTAAAATGTAAAACACAGAGTACTGAATACATCAAGGGCCACGTTCAACTAGGTTTCATCTACATCTCTCTGTTTTGAAGTTGATATTGTGGTTGTGTTGGAAAATGTAGATATGTATAAGCCCATTTCTTTTGCAAAAGAGATGGGAGTGTGTGCAAGAACCCTTCCCCTCCCCAAACCCTAAGTTAGGTGATAATTTGGATGTCATTTCTTGCTCAAAGGCAAAAATGAAGTCCCAATACTGCTAAACTGGAATTACAAAATTGGAAAAATGGAAAAGAATCAATTTTAGAACATGGTGACCATTTTCATCTTGTAGCTTTTGCTGATTCAGTACACATGGCAGCATAGAAATGAGAAGGTGATAACATCTGTGTTCCTGAGAATTGTCTCATCTTAAGGAATAGTGCCTCCAAAGCAATCCAGTTCTCTGTGGAAGCATTGTTGGCTGCAACCACATATGCTTGCTGGATATTATTTGGAATTGGCTTGCAATGAAATCTGATACTTTTCCAACCATTTCATGTTAATAAAATTGATGAAAATTGGTAATGTGGTGAAACTGGAGGGTTGGCATGGTCTGAATTGCCTGTTTATTGCAGATGTCTGCATATCACCGACATATATGTGATAGGCTTTGAATAAAAACCACCCCCATGTGTAGTCAAATAATTTCTATCAAATTCTGTAAATCACTTTATAGAACAGTGCAGCCAGAATCCTTTGTTGATAGTCAAATCCCAATGTGCTAGGGACGAATGAGGAGAAAATTATTTATCCCTGACCCTTTAAGAAGCATGAGTGTCTTTGCTGCTCAAGAGCAAACAATTATCTGAGGGAAGAATGGGGGCATGGGACAGTATTAGAAGTAGTCATTTGTAGGAAATATTATGTGCTCTGATCTGTGGGACCAAAGTAAATTAAAGGAACCTTTCAAAACTGAACACCAAATGCTTACAATTCCAAACTGCTCACACCTGTGTCATTGTTTTAATTCCTCCCTGGCTCTCTTGGAGGAAATTCTCAGCTACTAGGCCAAATGGTTCACTCAATGGAGGTGCTGGATCTTGCTTTTCAACTCAGGTATGTGGGTGATTGGAAAAACTGGATTCCTGTGCATAGTCTGTTTCTCTGAAGAAGGGAATGTCTCAAGACCCCCATGAGGCAGAGTCTGTAAGTAAGTATGGGAATAGGATGAGGTGATGAATCCAAGGACCTGTGAACCCACAAATAAAAGTGGCTCAGAGACAAAATTATCTCTGTTCAGTTTTCAAATATCCCATAGTTATATTGGCAGGAGTTCCTCTCAACATTCTTTGCAGTTAGATTATTTGGAGAGAGACCATCCAGGAAAATGGCAACCTGTAATTTCTCTGCACAATGCTGGTGCCCATGTTTACATCCCTCTCAACAGTTACATAACTTGTTGACCAGTGTTCTGGGGCATGAGAACCAAAGAGAGGAGAGCTACAGCTTGTAGAGTTGATGGGTCTGAAATGTGGGAGGTTTGGTTGGGAGGAAGTCGATTTTTCTGGTTCATGTAGAAAAATGCAGGGTTTTTTCTATAACCAGGGCTTTTTCCAGGGCCTTGGTCAACTTGGTTTTCCATGAATGGTTTGGCTGTCATCCTAGCTGCACAGCACATACCTCTTGCAGTCACAGAAAGGTGAAATGACCGTAGAATGCTTATCAATTACCATGGCAAAGGGAACCTCTCAAGGTCCTGGTTGCTGCAGAGGAACCTTCAAGAAAAGGGCTGGCACAGCTGCTATGGAAGGAGGGAAGAAGTAGCAGGTAAGACCCAGTGTTCTCTTGCATGGCAAAAAGGGATCCTGTCCTCTTAGGACAGGAGAAGACCAATCAGTATGTGTTGTGGAAGTGACCCATCTGGCTTTGAGACATCGGACTCCATCCAAGAAAATGGTGCCTGTTGAAGTCTGACAGGTTAATATACAGTCCATTTCTTCCAGGATCAAATGTGCGCACTTGGATGCAGGAAGAATCATGATTTCCTGGAATGGGGACACTCCTGCAAGCAGTTGGTCCCCCACCAGTTGTAGTGGATGAGGGAATTATGTGGGACACTCGAGGATGCATGGGTCACCATGTCTAAAGCAGATCACAGGGGCATGGCCCTTGGAAAACACTCCTCCTCTTCTGGACTCATCCGGGACAATGTTGAGTTGGAAAGCTGGCCTAGAGCCTTCGGTGCAACTAGCAAAATCAAATATGAATGAAATTTCTGAGCAGAGATATATGCCAGGCTCCTCATTTGGTTAGGTGAAGTTTGAACTGGAAAACATCACAGCAACTCTTTTGTGATTCCCAACCATTCCATGAATGCCAGAACAGAAGACAGCTGAACCCTGGAATTTAGGACTTGTAAGTAGAAGTGAGGACCTGCTGAGATCTCCAATGTCCAGAGGAGAGATTTAATCAGTAACCAATTAGGAAGGAGGTTAGCAAGTGGCTGGCAGTCAAGGACACTTTGCATGCTCACTCCAGTGGCCAGGACCCACTACCTCAACTGTTGACATACAATTATTGTGCACTCATAAAATGTCTGGAAATGATTTTCCAAGTGTTCCTTCCACTCACAATTTGATGCAGAAACTCATTCACAATGTGTTTTCACTTAAGGTGTAATTCTCTTGACTTGCCATTGCCTGTCTGAGAGAAGGCCCGGTGGAACAATTTCATGGGGTCCTTATCCAGCAGCTGGTAGATGCAGAATACAGGTAAGTGTCAAAGACCCTGGCACAAGGATCCTACAAAAATATGCAACTGAGGAATGAAACAGCACCTGATGAGGACAGGATGAATCTGGACGTGGAAAGACAGAGAAACCAGGCTATACATAACACTTGTGCCTCCTGAATGGTATCAATGGAAGTTAATTACTGTATTCAGCACCAATTCATATAGGTATTTAATAAATATGTCTTTAAAATGCAATGCACAGAATACTGAGTTCATCCAGGACCACGTGCAACTCGTTTTCATCTACATCTCTCTTTTTGAAGTTGATATTGTGGTTTTCCAGGAAAATATGGGGATATAGAAATCCACCTCATTTGCAGAGAGACTGGGGTGTGCACCAGAAAGATTGTTCTTCAAAAACCTAGGGTAGGTGGTGATATTTTGAATGTCATTTCTTGCTCCAAGGCAAAAATGAAGTCCCAATATGTGCTAAACCAGAAC
Organism: Glaucomys volans; assembly: GCA_020662805.1. Lineage (NCBI taxonomy): Eukaryota > Metazoa > Chordata > Mammalia > Rodentia > Sciuridae > Glaucomys > Glaucomys volans. The sequence continues at coordinate 74,177 of JAJEJO010030736.1, forward strand.
TTCAATTGTGAAAATTGTAAAGAATCAATTTAAGAACCTGGTGAGCATTTTCATCTTGTAAATATTGCTGATTCTATTCACATGCCAGTAGAGTAATGAGAAGGTGATAACATCTACATTCCTGAGAATTCTCTCATCTGAAGGAGTAGTGTTTCTAAAGCAATCCAGGTGTCTATGGAAGCATTATTGGCTGGAACCACAGACACTTGCTGGATTCTCTGTACACATATGGCTTGCAATGAAAGCTGATACTTTTCCAACCATTTGTGTTCATTAGATTGATCAGAGGATATAATATAGAGACACTGGAGGGTAGGCATGTTCTGAAGAGGCTCTTTAAGGCAGATGACTGCATGATTTCTGACCTAACTATGTGATAAGTTGTGGATAAAAACCACACAAAGAGGAGTCAAATCATCTCTATCAAACTCTGTAGATCGCTTCTGAGAATAGTGCAGCCAACATCATTTGTTGAAGGTCAAATCCCAATATCTAGTTACTAATGAAGAGAAAATAATTTATACCTGCCCCTATAAGAAGCAGGAGTGTTGTCACCACTCAAGAGCAGACAGTTATTTGAGGGAATATTGGAGACATGGGACAGTATTAGAAGTATGCATTTGCAGGAAACATTACATGTTATTCTCGTTGGGAACAAAGTAAATTGAGGGAATCTTCCACATGTGAACACCAAGTGCTTACAATTCCAAGCTGCTCACACCTGTGTCATTGTTTTGATTTCTGTCAGGCTTTCCTGGAGGAATTTCAAAGCAAATGGACCAAAGGCATATCCCAGTGGAGGTGCTGGATCTTCCTTTTCAACTAAGATATTTGGGTGCTTGGAAAAGCTTCATTTCCTGGGCATAATCTGTTTCTATGAGAAAGGGAATTCCTCAGCAACTTCAAGAGGCACAGCCTGCAAGTGTGTATAGGGAATGGGAAAAGGTGAGAGATCACAGGATCTAGGAACCCATGAATAATATTTGCTCAGAGAAAAAGTGATCTCTGTTCAGTTTTCAAGCATCCAGTAGTTATGTTCAGGAATTTCTCTCAAAATTCTTTGCAGTAAGATTATTTGGAGATAGTCCTGTCCACTGAACTGGCAGCCCATCATTTCTCTGCACAAAACATGAAAACAAAGCATGAAAACATGCTACCCATGTTTTCATCACTCTCAACAAATATCTAACTTCTTTACCAGTGCCCCAGGGCATGAGAGCCAAGGAGATGAGAGCTACAGCATGTAGAGTGGAAGGGTCTGGACTGCAGGAGATTGGTTGGAAGGGTTGGATTTTTCTGGCTGATGTACGAGAATACAGGCCTCTTCTCTAACCAGGGCTCGTTGCTCAACCTGACTATGTGAAATGCTTTGGATAAAAACCACCCCAATTAAGAGCCTAATAATTTCTATCAAATTCTGTAGATTGCTATTGAGAACAATGCACTAGCATACTTTGATGAAGGTCAAATACCTATGTCAAGGGAGACATGAAGAGAGAAAAATGTATCCCTGGTCCTTTTGGGAACACAAGTGTGTCACTGCACAAGGGCAGACAAAAATAGAATGGATGCATGGAGATATGTGGCTGGAGCACAAATAGAAAATTTGTAGGGAATATTATATGCTCTGATCTTCCTGACCAAAGGAAATTGAGGGAATATTTCACACGTGAACACCAAGTGCTTACAACTCAAACGGCTCACACCTTTGTCATTGTTCTCATTCCTCCCCAAATTTCTTGGAAGGAATTCTAAGCAGCTGGGCCAAAAGCATATCCCACTGGAGTGCTGGAAGTTGCTTTTCAACTCAGGTGCCTGGATGCATGGAAAAGTTGGATTTCCTGGTTATAGTCTTTTTTTCTGAATAAGGGAATGCCTCACCAACATCATGAGTCAGAGTCAGTGGGGCATACAGGGAATGGGAAGAGGCGATGGATCACCGGACCTAGGAAACCATGAGTAATATTTGCTTTGAGTAAAAATGATCCCCATTCGGTTTTCCAACTTCCAGTAGTTTTGTTTACAGAAATTCCTATCAAACATTTGCAGTGAGATTATTTGGCAAAGACGTGTCCATTGATCTTTCAGTCCTTCATTTCTCCCGAGAAAGCTGCTACACTGGTTTTGATTACAATCAAGGAGTGGCTAACTTGTTGACCAGTGCTGGGACATGGGAGGAGAAGAGAGGAGATATACAGTATGCTATAATGAAGGAGATGGCAGGGGGAAGTTTGGTTTGGAAGGGTGTGGAATTCTATGGCTCATGTAGGAGGAGACAGGATTATAATTGCCTATGGTTTGTTCCTGGGCAACTTGGGTTTCCATGAATGACTTTGCCTTCCAAGGTATGCAGCACATACAGCCTTCAGTCACAGAAACGTCATGGGAGAGCACAATGGCATCACAGTTGCCATGGCCACCAAAACTCATTATTTTCATGGCTGCTGTGGAGGAACCTTCAAGAAAAGGGCTGACCCACCTGTGTTGTAGGAACAAAGAGGAAGCAGGCAAATCCCAGGGATATTTTGTTTGCCATAAACTTAATCCTCACTTCTTTCTACAGAAAAGAAGTCAACATGTGTTGTGGGTAGGGTCTCTGGATTTTTAGGCATCTGATTATATTATAATCAAAGACCTAGCAGAAGCCAGACAGGCTGCTATACCTTCCATGTAAGCAATGAGTTGATATGCACACTTTGCTGCAGATACATCATGACTTCTTGGGAATGGGAAACCTGATGCAGGCAATTTGTACCACAATGTATAATGGACCACTGAGAGATGTGGTGGGGCTCAAAGACCCATGGGTCACTAAGTCTAGCTGAGGCTGCAGGTGAATGGTCTGTCAAATACAGTCAACCTGGTCTGCACAATCGCTGAACACTGCTGTGTCCAGAAACTCACCTAGAGTCCTAGCAGTCACTCACAGTGATGAAACATGACATTTCAGAGCAGAGAAGAGTATAGGGCAGCTTGGAGTTTTAGGTGAAGTTTGAACTGGAAGACATCATAGCCACTCTGGTGTGATGCCAATCCTTTCTATGAATGCCTGGCTAGAAGACAATTGAACCCTTGGAATAAGGAGTTGTAAATAGAAGTGAGGAGCTGCTGAGCTCCCCAATGTGGAGGGGAGGGAGTTAAGTACTATTCAATTAGGGAGGAGGCTAGGAAGTGGATGGTAGTAGAGGTACAACTCTCCATGCTCATTCCCCTGGCCAGAGCCCACCAATTCAACTGTTTACTTACAATTACAATGCACTGGCATTGCATTTCCAAGGATCCCTTCCACTCACACTTTGATGCAGAGACATTTTCACAATGTTTTTTCACTTAAGGTGTAATTCTCTTGACCTGCCTATCTAATGTCTGACAAGAGGTCCTCTGGCACAGTTGCATGGACCCCTTATCCATCAGCTAGAAGTTGCAGACTACAGGTCAGTGTCACAGACACTGGAACAATAATCCTCCAAATTTGCACAAATGAGCAATGGAACAAAAGCCTGATGAGGATAGGATGAATCTGTACATGGAAAGACACAGGGAAATTAGGCTCTACATAACCCTTGTGGTTCCTGAATTAAATCAGCATTTGTTAATTCCTGTATTCAGCGCTAATTCATACAATCTTTAGTAAATGATGTCTTCAAAATAGAAAGTACACAATACTGAGTACATCGAGGGTCACGTACAACTGGGCTGGGTTTCCTCTACATGTCTCTGTTTTGAAGTTGATATTGTGGTTGTGTTGGAAAACGTAGGGGTGTAGAAGTCCACTTCCTCTGCAGTGAGACTGGAGTGTGCACGAGAAAGATTTTCCTTTCCAATCTTGAAAGCAGGTGATGCTTTGAATGTCATTTTTTTGCTGAGAGGCAAAAATGAAGACCCAATATATGCTAATCTGTTCATTCAAAATGAAAAAATGAAAAAAAAAATCAATTTTAGAACCTAGTGAGCACCTTCATCTAGTAATTCTTGCTGATTCAATTCACATGCCAACATGGTAATGAAAAGGTAACATCTGCATTCCTGAAAGTTCTCTCATCTTAAGGAAGAGTGTCTCTAAAGCAATCCATGTCACAGTGGAAGCATTGTTGGCTGGCACCACATATGCTTGCCAGATATTGTTTGGAATAGGCTTGCAATGAAATCTGATGCTTATCCAACTGTTTTGTGTCTACAAGATTCGTGAAAAGAGGTAATGTGCTGAAATTGGATCGTTGGCATGGTGTGAAAAGGCTCTTTGTGGCAGATGACTGCATATCCCTGACGTGATTATGTGATAGGTTTTTGATAAAAACCACTCCAATGACGAGTCACATAGTTTCTGTCAAATTCTGTAGATCACTTTTGAGAACAGTGCAGCCAGAATCCTTTGTTGAACATCAAATCCCAATGTCTAGGGGCTAATGAGGAGAGAATTATTTATCCCTGTCCCTTTAAGAAACATGAGTGTTGTCACTGCTCAACAGTAGAAAATTATCCGAGGGAAGAATGGAGACTTGGGACAGTATTAGAAGTAGGCATTTGTAGGAAATATATGCTCTAATCCTTGGGACTAAAGTAAGTTGAGGGAATCATCCAAATGTGAAAACGAAGTGCTCACAATTCCAAATGGTTCACACCTGCTTCTTTGCATTCTTTCCTCCCTGGCTTTCTTGGAGGACACTCTAAGCAGCTGTGCCAAATGCATATTCCAGTGAGGTGCTGAATCCTGCTTCTCCACTCAGGTGTGTGGGTGATTGAAAAAATTGGACTACTGTGCAATGTTTGTTTCTCTGAACATGGAAATTTCTCAGCAACTTTATGAGGCAGTCTCTAAGTAAGTTTGGGAATGGGAAGAGGTGATGGATCACAGGACCTATGAACCCATGAATAATATTTGGTCAGAAAAATAAATGGTCTCTCTTCATTTGTCAAATATCCAGTAGTTATGTTGGTAGGAGTTCCTCTCAGCATTCTTTGCAGTTAGATTATTTGGAGAAACACCTGTCCACTGAACTGGCAATCTGTCATTTCTCTGCACAATGCTGCTACCCATGTTTTCATCCCTCTCAACTAATAACTAAGTTGTTTATCAGTGCTTCCAGGCATGAGATCCAAAGAAAGGAGAACTTCAGCATGTAGAGTGGAAGGGTCCAGAATGCGGGAGATTGATTGGAAAGTTGTGGATTTCCTGGCTCATGTAGGAGAATTGAGTTTTTTCCTATAACCAGGGCTTGTTCCTGGGCCTTTGTCAACTTGGACTTCAATGAATGGCTTGACTTTTATCCACCCTGTACAACACCTACCTCCTACAGTCACAGAAAGGCCATATGACAGCACAATTGCATAGCAATTACCAGAGCAACCCGAACATCTTAAGTCCCTGGCTGCTGCTGAGGAACCATCAAGAAAGGGCTTTCCCAGCTGTGCTGGTAGGAGGGAAGAGGATGCAAGTAAGGCCCAGTGTTCTTTTGTTTGCCAGAATGGATCCTAACATTTTAGGACAGGAGAAGAGCAATCAGCATGTGTTGTGGACAGTACCCCTCTAGCTTTGAGACTTCTGACTACATCCAAGATAATGGTGCCTGCCGAAGCCTGACAGGTTAATAAGCAGTCCATTTCTGCAAGGGACTGATGTGCTCCTTTGAATGCAGAAGACATCATGATTTCCTGAAATGGGGACCCTGATGCAGGCAATTGGTCCCCCACCAGTGGTAATGGATGAGGGATAAAAGTGGGGGTGCTGGAGGAAGCGTGAGTTACCATATCTAATACAGGTTACAGGGGCATGAAAACAGTAGTCCTGGTTTGGACTCAACCAGACATTGCTGAGAGGGGAAACTACCCTAGGTCCATAGCAGCAACTTGCCAAAATGGCCGATCGATGAAATCTCTGAGCAGAGCAATGTGCCGGGCTACTCGGTCTGTTAGGTGAAGTTTCAACCAGAAAACATCACAGCAACTCTGGTGTGATGCTAGACCTTTCTATGAATGCTCAAACAGGAGATACATGAACCCTGGAATTTAAGACTTGTAAGTAGACATGAGGACCTAAGCTCCCCAATTATGAGAGGAGGGATTGAATCACTAATCAATTAGGATGGACGCTATAAAGTGGCTGGCAGTTGAGGAGAAACTTTTCATGCTCACTCCATGGTCAGGACAAACCAATTCAAATGATGACTTACAATTACGGTGCATTCAGAAAATAACTGGCAATGATTTTCCAAGGGTCTCTTCCACTCACACTTTGATGCAGAAACACCTTCACAATATCTTTTCACTTAAGGTGTAATTCTCTTGAGCAACCTATCTCCTCTCTTAGAAAAGGGCCTCTTGCAAATTCCATGGACACCTTATCCAGCAACAAGTAGATGCAGACTATATGTCAGGGTCACTGATCCTGGCAGAATGATCCTCCAAAATGTGAAACTGAGGGATTAAATAAAAGACTGATGAAGACATGATGAATCTGGACCTTGAAAGACCCAGGGAAACCAGGCTTACATAGCCCTTGTGGATCCTGAAGGATATCAGCAGATGTTAATTCTTGTATACACTGACAATTCATACAAGTCTTTAATAAATGATGTATTTAAAATATAAAGCACAGAATACTGAGTACATCAAGGAACATATGCAACTGGGTTTCACCTACATGTCTATGTTATGAAGTTGATATTGTGGTTGTGCTGGAAAATGTAGGGTTGCACAAGTCCACATTTGCAGAGAGGCTGAATTGCGCATGGGAAAGTTTCTTCTTCATAAACCCAAGGGCAGGTGCTATTTTGAATGTCATTACTTGGTTAAAGGCAAAAATGAAGTCCCAATATGTTCAAAACTGGAACTTCAAAATGTAAAAATGCAAAAGAAATAATTTAGAACGTGGTGAGCATTTTCATCTTGTAGATCTTTCTGATTCAATTCACATGCCAGCATAGTAATGAGAAGGTGATAACATCTGCGTTCCTGAGAGTTCTCTCATCTTAAGGTATAGTGCTGGTAAAGCAATCCATGTCTCTGTGAAAGCATTGTTGACTGGCACCAAAGATGCTTGCTGTATACTGTTTAGAATTGGATTGCAATGAAATATGACACTTTTCAACCTTTCATGTTCACTTGATTGATCAATGGAGGTAATGTAGAGACACTGGAGGGGTGGCATGATTTGAAGAGACTGTTTAAGGCAGATGACTGCATGGTCCCCGACCTAAATATGTGATAAGCTTTGGATAAAAACCACCCCAATGAGGAGTCAAGTAATGTCTATAAAATTCTGTAGATCATTTTGAGAATAGCACAGACAGCCTCCTATGTTGAAGGTAAAATCCAAATGTCTAGATACTAATGAAGGGAGAATGATTTATACCTGTCCCTATAAGAAACATGACTCTTGTCACTGCTCAAGAGGAGACAATTATCCAAGGGAAGAGTGGAGGCATGGGGCAGTACTAGAAGTATGCATTTGTAAGAAAAATTGCATGTTATTCTTATTGGGACCAAAGTATATTGAGGGAACCTTGAACATGTGATCACCAAGTGCTAAAATTCTAAACTGCTCACATCTGTGTCATGTTTCCATTCCTCCCTAGCTTTCCTAAAGAAATTCTAAGCAGCTGGGCCAAATGCACATGCCAGTGGAGGTGCTGGATCTTGCTTTTTAACTCAGGTATGAGGGCACTTGGAAAAGCTGTATTTCCTGAGCATAGGCTGTTTCTCTGAGAGAGGAAATATCTCAGCAAATTCACGAGGCACAATCTCTAATGATGTATAGGAAATTGGAATAGGAGATGGATCACAGGACCTAGGAACCCATGGATAATATTTGCTCAGATAGAAAAGGTTCTCCATTGAATTCTCAAGCATCCAGTAGTTATGTTTGCAAAAATATCTCTCAACATTCCTTGCAGTAAGATTATTTGGAGAAAGTCCTGTCAACTGAAATGTCAGACCTTCAGTTCTCTGTACAATGCTGCTACCCATGTTTTCATCCCTCTCAACAAATACTTAACATGCTTACCAGTGCTTTGGATATGAGAGCCAAAGAGAGAAGAGATACAGCATGTAGAGTGGAAGGGTCTGGAATATGGGAGACTGGTTGGAGGGGTATGGATTTTTCTGGCTCATGTAGGAGAATGCAGTTTTTTCTCTATCCAGGGCTTGTTGCACAACCTTACTATGTGATATGCTTTGGATAAAAACCACCCCAATTAAGAGTCATATAATTTCTATCAAATTCTGTAGATTGATTAAGAGAACAAAGCACCAGTATCTTTTGTTGCCGGTCAAATCCCAATGTCAAGGGACATATGAAGAGAGAAAAATTTATCCTGTTCCTTTTGCTAACACAAATATGTCACACATCAAGGGCAGATAATTATATGATGGAAGCATCGAGGTGTGTGGCAGTAGAAGAAAAAGGAAATCCTAGGAAATATTATGTGCTCTGATCTTTTGAACCTGAAGAAATTGAGGGAATCTTTCACATGTGAACACCAAGTGCTTTTAATTCCAAACTGCTCAAGCTTGTGTCATTGTTCTCATTCCTCCCCAACTTTCCTGGAGGAAATGCTAAACTGCTGTGCCAAATGCATATCCCAGTGGAGGTGCTGGATTTTTCTAGTTATATCAAGCACCTGGGTGCTTAGAAAAAATGGATTTCCTGGGTATAGTCTGTATTTATGAGTATTTAAGGGAATATCTCAGGAAATTCTTGAGGTACAGTCAGTAGGGATGTAGAGGGAATGGGAAGAGGTGATGGATCACAGGGCCTAGGACCATATGAATAATATTTACTCAGAGAAAAAATTATCCCAATTCAGGTTTCAAACTTCCAGTTGTTTCTCTTGCAGGAATTACTCTCAAAATGTTGCAATGTGATTATTTGGAGAATGACCTGTCCACTGAACTGTCAGTCCTTCATTTATCCCCTGAAAGCTGCTACCCTAGTTTTGATTACAATCAAGGAATGGCTAACTTGTTGACCAGTGCTCCTGGGACATAGGGCTAGAGGAGTGGAGATACAGAATATGCAGTGTGGAAGATACTTACAGGTGGAAATGTAATTTGGAAGGGCATGGAATTGTATGGCTCATGAGGAGAGCACAGGTTTTGCATTGCCCTAGGGATAATGCTGGGCCTTGAGAAACATGGATTTCAATTAATGAAATGTCTGCCTTTCAAGGTGTGCAGCACATACCGTCTGCAGACAGAGAGACCATAAGAGAGCACAGTGGCATCATGGTTGCCATGCCCACTGGAAACTATTAGGTTCCTGGCTGCCATGGAGGAATCTTCAAGAGAAGAGCTGACCCACCTGTGCTGTAGGAGGGAAGAGAAAGTTGGCAAGTCCCAGGGATCTGTTTGCC
>JAJEJO010030755.1:0-44613 GCA_020662805.1 Glaucomys volans
GGCGAGGATGTGGGGGAAAAGGTACACTCATACATTGCTGGTGGTGTTGCAAACTAGTACAGCCACTCTGGAAAGCGGTGTGCAAATTCCTTAGAAAACCTGGATTTGAGCCACCATTTGACCCAGCTATCCCACTCCTTGGCCTATACCCAAAGGACTTAAAATCAGCATACCACAGTGATGCACCCACATTCATGTTCATAGTTGCTCAATTCAAAATAATTAGATGGTGGAACCAACCTAGATGCCCTGCAATAGATGCATGGATGAAGAAACTATGTTATAGGTACACAACGGAATATTACTCAGCCATAAAGAAGAATACAATTATGACATTTTCAGATAAATGGATGAAGTTGGAGGGTGTCAGCTAAGTGAGATTAGCCAATCCCAAAAATAACAAAGGCCAAATGTTTCTCTGATAAGTGAATGATGATACACAATAGGCCTGGAGGGGTGAGGGGCACGAGAAAAATGGAAAATTTGGATGGCATAGAGGAAATTGTGGCAGAAGGGGTGGGGAAAGGAAAGATAGTAGATTGAAACAGATAGTATTACCCTATGTGTATGTATGATCATATTAATGGTCTGAATGTACATTGTTTACAATCATAGAAAAGAAAAGTTTTACCCCATTTGTGTACAATGCATTTCTCTGTTAAGTGTATGATGTTGCATAATGCAGGGCAGAAGGGAGGCAAAAATGGAGGAAGGATAGATAGCATAGAGGGAAGGGAGGGGTATAGTTGGGGTGGGGGTGCAAGGATAATACCAGAATATGAGACAGACATCATTGCCCTGTATACATGTATGAGTGCACAGATGGTGTGACTACTTTGTGTACAACCAGAGAAACAACAGCTGTGCTCCATTTGTGTACAGTGAATCAAAATAAATAAATTTAAAAATAAAGTTGGTTGAGGAACAGGAAAAAAAAAAGATGAGTGCCACAGGAAAACTTGGAAAAGAAAGACAGGATAAACAGTCTATAGTAATTTCCCTTAAAAATTGACAATTCATTAATGAAAGTAATCCATGAGGTAGAGCAAATTGGCTAAAAATAGGTCATTTTTATTGTTCTGTGGAAAATTTCATCATAAAACCATAGTATGAAAAGTTTCATGTTGGTAGATCTGAAAATGTACATAAAACTTGCAATGGTTTGTGAAGCCAACAAACTGTTCCAAGAAGGAATTAAACTCCAAGGGGCTGGTCTGGCTCCATGGTGAGTACTTGCCAGGCTTCTGAGAGGCCCTGGGTCAGACCCCCATCACCACAATGAAAACAAACAAAAACTGTAAAAAATCATTAAACATATTGAAAATGCTTAACCCATAGTTGAACACCCCCACCAATGTTAAGGCCACCAGGCACGTCACTAGTAAACTTTACCAGAATTTCAAAAATGTAACAAACTTTATATTCTCAAACTCCTTTGGAGAAGAGGATGGAGCCAATTCAATTCATTTATGAGAACAACAAAACTTTGGTCCCCATATCTGAGAATGATACTACAAGAAAATAACTTTATGACTTTCATTATTCAATTAAACATACTTGTAATTTTCAAAATCAAGTTACATATTATAATTATAAGGAGGCTGTAAGTTGACCAAATCTGGTTTTTGCAAGGTAATTCAATATACCAGTTTCTGCCAAAAGAAAAATAAGAGTCTCATAAACTGCAGAAGGACATGTAAAGGACATGGAGAACCAATCAAGATTAGAAATAAACAGCAGAAGCAGGTTTTCCTGACTTAGGAGTAGGTGGGAATTACCTTCATTCATAAGAGGTGTTTCAGGATCCAAAAGGAAGCACCTTATATGGCACCCAAGGTTGAAACGAGAACATGATGACCTGCTCCCCCTGGTCCCTTCTGCCACACACTGTGCTGGGATCCTGGCCAGGGCAATCCTGCCTGTGAGAAATGTAAGGAAACACTGGGAAGGAAGAGAGAAGTCAGATGTTATTTTCCTATGTATGAGCATAAAATCCAGGGAAATAGTGGAAGTAGCCAAGGAGTTTAGTGGTTGGACTGGGCCTCCCAGTGTGGAAATCTCAAGTATCAGTGCTGTGCCCACGTCCACCATGCTGATGTCTCCCGCTTCTGCACTGTGTCTCAGCCCACACAGAGGTCCAACAGGAGGACTCTAGGCTGATGTCCCAGATGTGGAACTCTCACTCATCTGTGTTGGGCTGAGCATGACGTCTGTTTCTGTGTTGCATTCATCTTTTCTCTTCTTCTATTGAGTCTTCATTTATTTTTTCCTCCTTTTCTACCTTGTGATGAATGCTTCATATATAGCTTTTCAGGCCTTCTTATTGCAATACATAATAAATAACATGATTCTATTTACATGGTGGGTTTGAAATTCCTCTCAAATGGACTTTTCATTCTACCCTAGTTTCTTTAATAATATTTTCAATGTTGGAATCATTATAGTCTTTCTTTAAATCTCTTCTTTAACATATGGTGTAATCAAAGGTCTGTTTCTCTCTTTTTTTAAAAAAATTCCTTCTCTTTCCATTGTATTTCCTAGAAAGAACATTCCCATTAAACACTGATTCGCTGAACAATCTCTAGTAGTTTATGTTCTAACCAAACCAATTATGACATCCCTGCTATTTCCCACAAACTTTTCCTTTGTTGTAGTAGGGATTGAACCCCGGGGCACTTAGCCAGTGAGCCACATCTGCAGTCCTTTTAGTTTTTATGTTGAGCAGGGTCTTCCTAATTTGCTTAGGTTGCTCAGGCTGGCTTTGAACCTGAGAGCCTTGTGCCTCAGCCTCCCAAGCCACTGTAATTACAGGTGTGCACCACCATGCCTGGCCCTAAAAATTTTATATTCTTGACCTTTACAAAGTTTTATTTGTTTGGTGTTAAAATTCCTTTTTATTTATTTCATCTTTATTTAATTTTTTTTTTATTATACACATCAGCAGGATACACTCCGACCTAATCACAAATGCATGGAATACTCCCAGTTCAATACAATCCCCAGAACTTCCCCCAGTACCCCAACCCTCTCCTCCACCAATCCCTATTCAATGCATTTGCAGTTTACACTTTTTTTAAGTTCATGTCTTTTGGATACACCTGGTGATGGGACACACTGTGTCACTTCCATGCTTGCACATGTGGATATTCAGTCAGATTGAGCTCATTTGTCTTCCCTTTCCTGCCTTCTTAATCCCCCTTGATCCTCTTTGTCTGCTCTACTTATCTGAAAGGTGAATTTTTAAATGAATAAGTGTGTGGGTGCTGACATTGTTCGGTACATTGTTCTTTATATGTGTGTGTGGAACATGGACAGGACTATCCCATAAACTAATGTGCATAGAGAAGCATGCAAACTGTATTGCCTTCTGTACTGTCAGTCTCAGTATAATTTTAAGCAAAAATTAAAATACCATTATGTTGTTATACTAAGCTACATATACACCACACAATGAAATTAGAAAAACTCCTGCATGAGCTGATTCTAGCCATTTGTTACTATAAATCTGAGCATTTCCAAGGTGGTGCCCAATAATCTTCAATTTTAGTGTTCTTCACATGTCTCTGTCTTATTCCAACACACATTCCCACATTCTCTGTTTTTCAGTGAGAAGGAAGTTTTTAATGTCCATGAAAAATACATAACTTACTAAGGTATGATTTTTTTCATTTCTACTAATCCTAAAAGAATGCATTCCACCCTTCCTGCATCACATCCAATGTCAATGCCTGTGTTAAAAACACTTCAAGAATCAGTGGCTCTATCTGACTTCATCTCCTAGGTCTCTGTGCAGCCGTTTGACACTTCCTTGAATTTCTGTCATTATATCCTGTGTATCCCACTCACCTGTGAACAAGTGGAGAGCCTGGAATGAAACCTACTCAATACAGCTTTGAAAGCATGCTTTATAGCACAGCTACATCTGCATGATAAACCAAGACCTTTCTGAGGCACTTCTGTGTGTGTCAAGACCAATGCTAGGGAGTTGGGGATATAGGAATGTGAAAGTCGTGTATCCACAATGTGGTCTAAACCCAGCTTCAGAGAGGACAAAGAAGACTGTGCATAAAATTCCATGATAGAGATGAATCTGACATTCCTGTTGGTTGGTGGCTGGGGTGTCTTGAGAAAATATTGACCACAGTGTGTTCACAATGATGTAGCCAAGTGTGTAATGCCTATAGAGTTGTGCTATTTCAAGGCAAAACACTATTGGGAATAAAAATTAAATCCCCATCTGAAGGAAAGAAGAGTTCTATCTCTGAAGACTCTTCCAGATCCTTTCCCTCTGCTTCTGTGAACTGAGGAATATGAAGGAGAATAGGGGAACCTCTCCACAAGGCATGTGTTTACCTGTCTCATTAGAAATCCCATTCTCTGGGCAGGGATGGCAGTTGAAACAATAGGCAGCCTTTCCCTCCTGAGGGGATTTCCTAAACCCAGGACAACATCTCTCAGTGCAGACAGAATGAGGGGGTCTGAGAAAAATCAGATGGGTATTGGGAACTGCTTGGATTTATTGGACTGGTCCTCCAATAAGTACAGAGTCTCAGAGAATGCAACCATTAATAATCACAACCTCTGTATCCCAATGTCCAGTAAATTACCTTGATATTGCTTTAGTTATGATATCAGATGTCCCCCAAAGACAAGGTTTTAGAGGCAGGTGGTGCCATTGTGAAGTGGTGGAAACTATAAGCAGTGACACCTCATGGGGGGAAGTTGGGGCATAGACTTGAAAGGATGTTGGGATCCTGTCCAATCCTCTGTCTCTCTACTTAATGGGCATGCTAAACATAGCAACTTCCTGTGCCACACATTCTCACCATGATGTAGTTCTCTAACTACAGACCCAAAAGCAAGAGGCCAACTGACTAAAGACAAAAGTACTCCAAGCTGAATAAAAAGAAACCCATTACTTCTTGAAAGTTTGATAGTCTCAGGCAACTTGTCAGAGTGATGGAAACTGAGACAGTTGCCATGTGTGTTTCATGACATGAAGTATATGAACAGTTAGGATCATTTTGGAAAGTACATGGATTCCTTGTCCATTCTTCAGAGTCTGACCATGGACTGAACATCAAGCTGAGTGAATGAGGTGGAAGTCATTGCCCTGTGTACATGTATGATTGCATGGATGGTGTGACTCTTCTTCATGTACAACCAGAGAAACAACAGCTGTACTCCATTTGTGTTCAATGAATCAAAATAAATTAAAAAAAAAAAACTGAGTGAAAATAGATCATTGTACTGTGTTAGTCAGGTTAGTGTCACCATGACAAAAACAACTGACAACAACAGCCTATGACTTCTGGGTCTCAGGTATGTCAGAATATTATGGTGGAAGGGGGAGGGAGGGGTGGAGGGAGGGAAGAGGAGAGAGAGAGAGAGAGAGCAGGATGAGCCAGAGACTGTTTCATCCCTAATATGTCAGCACAGACCGCCTTCATCTAGACATACCCACCTGCCTACTGTAACTACTCAGTAATTACTCAGTAATCCATTCAATATTAATCCATCAGACAATGTCATCCACAGATTTCATTATAGGTCTTATGATCAAGTCATCAACTCCAGCAATAACACCAGGGCTTCGGGGGATATTTCATATCCAAACCATATCACCCCAACATCTGTTGATTCTCAGGTGCCTTGTATATATCATGATGTGAAATATATGAATAATAAGAATCATGTTAGTAAATAAATGAGTTAAGTTTTCACTATCAGTGTGTGTTTATAAGAAAATTCCTTAAATGGAAATTTTTAAGTGTTCTTTCTTGGCCAATGACTGAGCAATAGTGGTCATACAATACAGAACAAAGTCTTGTTTATTCTTGAGTACCTCAAAGAACTATGATTGAGTCCAACCCACCTGTGTAAATCCTGTGCCCCACTCTATCAGATCTTCATGTAAAGACAGTTGGTGGCCACTTGGAGCATATGGGGAAAGCTTTCCTACTTTCCCCTTATGTCCAAGACCTTCTGGAAAATTCCAAAAGTTGTGAATGTCATACTCTCCTTCAAATTTCATTTTCTCATCAAAATTCACTTGTTCTCCAACAGGATTTTCAAATTTTAGTTTCTTGAACACATGGTGAAGCTTAAGAGACACATTATTTTATGAATTATCATGTCCCAGAGTGAACACAGAAACTGTGAATTAGGGAAAGTCCCTCCCTGTCTTCAATCCTGTTTTATTCATTTATTTTGGTTCCAGGGTGTGAACTCAAGGGAACTTAACCACAAAGCCATATCCCCAGTCCTTTTTTGGATTGCCCTGGGTTTTGCTGAGTTGCTGAGGATGGCAATGAAGTCAAGACCCTCCTATCTCAAACTTCCTAGCCACTGGGGTAAAAGGCATAAACCACTGTTGTATAATGCAAGTTTATCACAAGCATCATAGTATATAACAAATGATAGCCCATAGACTTTAAAGAATATTGTTGCAGAATGATAATTTCAGAAGTGTTCTAAGTGGACTGTCATGATACTTGTTGAGGATTTCACTTGCATTTCAATTCAGGTATTCATGGACATACACTTCCCTCGCAGCACTAATTTCACTGTATCCCTAAGGTTCTGGTACCCTGTCTTCCTATTTAATTCCCATTTGATGCCAGGATTTTTAAAATTCCCCCCTTCATTTCTTCAATGATGCCTGCTTTTTGTAAAAGTGATTTTTCAATCCCCATGTGTTTGTATCATTTCTGTAATTTCTCTTGCTGTTGATTTCTCTCTCATTCTTTTCTGACCTGACAATAAGAAAGGAATTATTTCAGTTTTGAATTCTTATGACTTGCTTCATGGCCTAATATGTGATCTATTTTTTGAAAAATCCCATGTGCCAATATAAACATCATATATTCTCTACTTTTTGAATGAAATATTGTGTAGATGACCATTAAGTCTGTTTGGTTTACACTATGTAATTCTGGTGTTTCATTATTGATATTTTTGTGTGGATGATCTACCTATGGGTGAGTGTATGGTACTGAATTCACCCACTCTTTCTGCATCAGAACCACTCTCCCTGTCATGTCTAGTGGTATTTGTTTTTATCAAAGTGGTGTTTTAATGTTTGTTGTAAGTGTATGTGAAATTGTTACATTCACTTGGAGAAGGTTCACTTTATACTTGTGTATTGACTTCCCTTTTTGCTTTTCACTGATTTTGAATTCATGTTGGTTTTGTTAAATGTGAATCTAACTACTCCTGCTGAATTAAGATTTCTTCTCATTTTATTGAAATGCCAGTTTCTATCCTTTCCCTTTCAGTCTGTGGGTCCTGGTCAGTCAGCTGAGTTTCTTGCAGGGAGCATATTGGCAGGTCTTGGTTTTTAGTTCATTCACCCAGTCTGCAAACTCTAATGTAAGAATCAAGACCATTTCCATCAGAATTACTATTGAACGCTTCTGCTTGTCCTTGCCATGCTGAGGTTTTCCTTCTGACATCCTGAACTGTTCTGTTTCTTCCTCTCTCATTTATATTGGAGATGTCATGCTTTTCTGTATTGTTGATGCTTGATTCTTTCCTAATTCTCATCCACTTATCATCCAACTGAGAATTTTTGGTTGCTATGATCTCATGATTGGTTCCTTTCTTCCTTTTCTGGGTGATGATTGATTAAACTATCTACCATACTGCTTATTTTGTGGTCATGAATTTCCTCATTTTCTGTTTATCATAGAAAGTCTTCCTTTCTCACTCAATTCTGAAGGATGAATATGGTGGGTATAGTAATCCAAGTTGACAAGACTTTCTTTTTGTTCATGAAATACATCATTCCATGTGCCCCTGGCCATTAGAGTTTCTGTTAAAATCTGCTATTTTTCAATGGTCATACCATTAAAGGTGATTTAAAGTTTCTCTTCTGCACCTTTTAATATTCTTTTCATGCCTGTACTTTTGGAAATTGAACTATCATATGTTGTGGAAAGGACCTTTACTGATCATGGCTTACCTAGTTCTAAATAATTCCTCTACCTGGATTTCCATGTCTCTCCCAAGATGTGGAGAAATTTGGACCCCACAATGGGCAAATGACCTGAAAGGATGTTTCTCAACAGAGGATGTACAAATGTCCAACATGCAAATGACAAAGGTGTTCAACATCATCAATCATCATAGAAGAGAGAAATCTCCAATGACTTATTGGTGCATCTTAAATTCCAAGGAAAACAAGAACAATCCTTAGGTCAATATCTGTAGAAGGAGAGACTTAACAAAAATCAAGGCAAAAATCCATAGAGTCTAAAATAATCTTGGAAAGGATCAATAAAACAAATATTTGGTGCTTCAAAAAGGTAAACAAAAATGTCAAACCCTTAGACAAACTAACCAAAAGAAAGACAGCAACCCACCCAAAACAATGAAGTTAGAGATGACAAGTAAAATTTTGTAAGAGAGAATGTGAACATTCATAGACCATTAGGGAGAATTTTGAAAAACTATGTTAATAAGTAGAAAACTTTCTGGGCACATTTGAACAGCCAAAATTGAACCAAGAGTATAAAAATGTTTAAATAGATCAATTAGAAGTTTTGAAAATGCAGCCATAATAACATGTGTCTAGAGATGTCTAGCATTAGACAGATTCACTGAGAAATTTTACAGAATTTTTAAAGAAATATCAAAAATGATCCTCAATCTGTTCCATAAAATAGAAATAGAAATGGAAGCACCTTTCCAAATTCATTCTACAAAGCCAGTACTACTCTGGGCAATACTGGATTGATAAAGACACACACTTCAAATACACCTCAAAAGACCATGCACCATGATCAACTTGTTTACATTCCAGGGATGCAAGTGTGGTTCATCATATGCAAATGAATATACAGCACACACACTGAATCAAGAATGAATATCACATGATCATCTTAAAAGATGCAGAGAGATTTTGGTAAAATTCAGTACCCCTTCATGATAAAATCCCTGACAAGGTAGGTTTAGAAAGATGACACTTCATCATAATAAAAGGTACATAATAAACCCATAGTTAATATCAGCTTGAAAGAAGAAACTCTGAAAGCTTTTTCCTGTGAAATGAAGAACAAGATAATGGCATCTGCTCTCATCATTCTTACTAAATGTGCTAATTAGAATGTTAAACAGAACAGCTAGGAAAGAAAAAGATAAAAGGGATACAAATAGGAAAAGAGGAAGTCAAATCATCCTTATTTGAAGATGGTATGATTCTATTCTTGGAAAACATCCATGTTCCCAAAGACACTACCATACTCCAAATTAAAATAAAAGATATAATAATTGAAGCAGTATGCTGTTTCCATAAACCTAAGCATGCAGAGCAAAGAACAAGCATAACAGGCCCAGACAAACTCCTTGCATCTAGCAGCTGATTCTCATAAATGTCACAAAACCATATGTTGGAGAAAGGACAGCTTTTTCAATAAGGGGCTCTGGGGAAGCTGGATATTCACATGCAAAACACTGATACTTGACAACTATTTTCCCCAAATACAAAGTTTAATTCAAAATGAGTCAAATGCCACAATGGAATCCTGAAACTAGCAATCTACTAGAAGAAAATGCCTGGGAAACACTTCAAAACTTGTACAGGCAGTGGTTTGAATATGACCCCTGAAGCATAGAAACCAAAGAAAACCTAGACAAGTTGGATGACATCAAGCTACAATACTTCTGCACAGCAAAGGAAGAAATCACAGAGAGAAGATAAACCTCCAGAATGAGAAGGAACAGTATGTAAAGTACTCACATCATAAAGACTAATGTAGAGAATGTGGAATGAGTTTGCAAAGCTCACAAACAAACAAATAAATTTTAAAAGTGAAAATGAATAGAGTTGGCCTTTCTCAAAATAGGACATTCAAATAGCAGACAAATTTTTCTTAATGTGCCTGGGCAATGCAAAGAAAAACCAAAGAGCAATGTTGTCTCGCCCCAGTTCCAATGGTTACCATCAAAAGGAGAAAGAATGACCAATGTAGGTGAGGATGTGGAGGAAAGGGGTCTCATATAGAGTTGGTGGGAGTATAAATTAGTAGGGTCACTTTAAAGAAGTTTCCAGAGCCTCCTGACAAAAACTAGAAATGGATTTACCACATGATCCACCTTTCCCACTTTTGGGTATATTCCAAAGCAAATGGCATCAGCATAACAAAGATACTCCTCCAAGCTAAAACGTGGAATCAGCCTACAGGCCCATGAATAGATGACTGGACAAAGACCATGTAGTGTGTATTCTCTATGCATTATGAACCACAGAACAATATCTCAATATTTGCAGCAAACTGTGGAACTAGAGGACATCACTCTAAGTGTAATAAGGGGGAAAAGAAAGACCAAAGGGGCCTGTTGTCCCTCATGTAGCAATGTGGCAGGTGTCAATATGAATCTATAAGGGTGATTTCTAGAGGTTGGGTAGGATAGGGAGTAGGAGGAAGAGAGGAAGGTTGGGCATGGGCATCCAACATAGGATGGTAGAAGGAATAAGTTCTGAAGTTGCACAGCACAGGGGGCTGGGAGTAGTTCACAGTAACCTCCTTAATGTTCCATGAAACTAGAATAGATGTGCTTGAATGCAGCACACCAAAGCAATGATGAGGAGAGGAAAGTAATCACCCACATTTGATCAGTACATACTGAATATGTGTTTTGAGATATGAGACTGTGTATGATTAGTGCATGCTGGTAAAGAATATTTTTAATAAAAATACATTTGGAATAGTTTATCATGCTGATTTGATACTTACAAAAATATGCAGATAAATCCAATTATCCCATTGTAACCCATTAAAAGGTATAATTATTAGTACTTAATGAATTGAAAACATGGTGTAACAGCTTTTTATGTCCATGGCAAGGTTACTTCAGATTTTCTGAAAATATGAAATCTTTAAAAATTAGTGAATGTCATTCAGAGGGAGAAAGGGAGAATGTGGCTTTCCAATGATGACTACGTGATCTGATTGGCTTCAGTTTCCTAAACAGGATGTTAATGCCACCACAGTATCTGGGCACATCATGTAACAGTGATGTTGTTTGAAACTTAGTGGAGACATTAAGGACTGTTCACTATTCATAAACATTGGTAAAAGCAACCCTGTAAGTTTAAATGTACTATATATGAATGCATTGTACGAATAAACACTCTAAAATTATTTTAATATATTCATCTTGGGTGGAAAACAATTTTCCAAAGGCTCAAAATAATGTTTGAAGAGGAAAAAAGTAGAAACAAAAGTTTAAATTAAAATATTACACACTGGATATACATCTCAACACAAGAAAACCAAGATAAAAATGATTAGATTTTACCCAACTAAAAGGTTTATGCTGTTTGCTATACAACATGTCATGTAAAGAAAATATTGAAAACAAGCCACCACCTGACAAGCAGTTTTAAGATAATACCAACAAAATGTCTCTGTTCCTCAGCATGTAAAATGGCCTTAAGAAATAAAAGACCTACAGCAAAACAGCAAAATGTTAAAACACAAGGTAGCTAAGAATGTATTTTAATGGCAGTACATAAAATTCTATCAATTCTATTTATTTGTGTAAGAAATGCAATGATATCCAAGAGGAAAACATTCCTACACATCAGATTAGACCATATTTTACAGGAAATATGAGGGAAACTGTTCTCTGATTGATGACTACTGAAAATATCCATTGATCTGGTTCTGGGGAGACATTGACAGGATGCATAAAAAGACTTTGACATGTGTGTAGCCTTGAGCCTGGTCAGTGTAATTCTAAGGATCCATTTGTGTTAATCAGAAAGCAACATCTATAGGCTGTGTTCTACCACCTATCAAAGACCTGTTTACCATCTTCCTGATTATACTAACATGAAAGTTAAAACAAATGTGAAAACTAGGAACATATGAGAGTTAGTGTGTGGGCAAAATTAAGCTGGCACTACAGATATGGTATGCGTGAGAAATACACAGAAGACACACACAGAGAGACCCTTATGGCATTTATTGTGTAAGGAAATAGAGGAATAGAGTCAGCAGGTGGTTTTAGCATTCTGTTGTGAAGGATATGGTCAAGGCCATGAAGTAACAGCTCTGAGGGAGATAAGCCTTCTTGCATCCCATCCTACTTAGAAAATTAAAACTGTACTTTGAAAATGTTTGCATAAAGACAAACATATCTGTCTTATATATTAGCACATTTTCCTTGTCCTAAAGTGATTTTTTTCACTTCTTACTTTATAAGAAATTAAGACGTTCTAATGGGCCCCAAATATCCTGTGCCCAGTGGACAAATCAACTGGGCATGAATGCTGTGTGCTTTCAGAGGCTCCTTCAGGCACAGGCAGGGTTTGCAGTCTCAGATCTGAGAGATCCATCTGCTGAGGATCACTGGACTCTGAGCTGCTGAGAGTGGAGAGCAGGGTACAGAGCAACATGGCCTCACCTCATCTCCTAAGAGACCAAGTCTTCCTTCAGCCTCCAGGAGCCTCTGGAACACATGAAAAATCCTTCTCTTTTTCCAGAATATAGATTTGCTTCCTGAGTGTATGTGACTCTTCATAATTTTTCTCAACCAGACCTCACAATTTGAGCTTCTTGATTGTCTTTGCAATGTCCATGTCAGACAAATCTGCTAAGATGTCCTTACTATCTCTTGACATTTAGAATATGAGCAATTCCTCATCCTCCTCTTTCCGTGAGGTTAGGTCTGATCACTTTGACATGTCTTCAGCAAGAACTGTGATAGGGAAGGTTAACCAGAAACCCCTTACCCCAATGATTCCTCTTAGTAATTTCCATCCACAGACTCACCCTAATTCCCATGTCCATGCTGTGTGCAGCACTAAGTCCACTCTGTCTTGCCACTGCAAACCTCAGTGCAGTGGTCACTATATGAAGCCTATGATCAAGTCCATTAAGTAAGCCCTGAATGAGTAAGCCTTCTTGCATCCCATCCTCCAGTGAAAAACTGTATTTTGCAAATATTTGCACAGCAGTTTCTTAATGGAATAAAATATGTCTACTCACTTTAACATGAGTGACACAAGAGTCTTTATTTTAATAGGTCTCAGGAAATTAGAACTAGAATTCCCTAGCCGTCAGTCCCACATCTTGTAGATCTGACTTTAACTAAGATAACAACCATAAGTAGTAGCCATCAGAATCAACATGCCTATGAAAATGAATCAGTCACAATAAACCAAGTGCCACTTGGGAAATTATGGAAAGAAAAATTCCTGGTAATCATGGAAAAAGTGTTGGAGAATAGAAAAGACAGCAACCAAACATCTTGATGAGAAAAATATAAAAGATGTAGGCATCTTCTATAACAGGGAAGAGACCACAATCCTAATCTGCCCTACCTGCTCCCAATGTGGATAGTCACCACAGGCAACACCGGTCACTCCACCATCACCATTTTCAGTGACATCCATTCTTTTCTCAGGAGCACACAAAGAACTTCTTGAACTTCAGACTCAGATATTTACTAATAAAATGGTCTCCTGATCTGACACTGGTAGTTTCCAAAACCTGGTTCTGGGTAAATGTAGAAATGAAACAGATCAAGTTGGAGGGCATAAAAGTGTCAGAAGACTGATCTCTTATTCCTTGCTACTCAAGGAGTCTTGGAGCATCCCTGGCAAGAAAAAATGACATGAAGTTTATTTCAAAGAGTGAGAGGATGTGAACAGATAAACTTCTGTCTATGCAAATAGCAGTGGATTCTCTGCAAGGATTTTAGGCATCATATATGTGTTAACAGAAACATTGTTACATTTTGTGGTAAGGATATTTTGTGGTAGCTTCCTAGTACAGAACTCTTGCCAGTGATTCAGAGGTCCTAAGGAACCTCAGGTGGTCTTATGCAATGACAGCCCAGACTGGAGAAGGGCCAGGGATAGTGGAGGAAGGTGTTGAGCTGAGACCTAAAAAGGGAAGATTATAGGAAGAGAAATTCCATACTCTACTCCCACTGAAGGAACAGAAATGCTGAAGAGATAGTCACAAAATAAACAAGAGACAGTTCTGGGTATGTGGATCAGGAGACAAGGAGTGCTGATCCACAGATGTCTCTGGATAATCCATCCTCATAACCCAGGAAATGAAGAAATGAAAAAGGTGCTTACTGCATGTAAAAGTACAGGTTGTCTGGATCTTCACTTCTGGGGACTAGGAAGATGGTATAAAGGGGGAAATGTGCAGCAATCACTCCATCTCCATTCTGGTGCATACTGGTGTTCACATTGTGCAGACATGTATAATTGTCAGGGGAGCCCACCAGGATGGGTAGCTGCTGAATCAGCAGGGTAAAAATCCAAGGGAGCATCACAGACTTGTCTTCAGAACTCTAACTCTGAATGGAGGTGGAATCTGCAGTGTCAGGCAGGTTCATACATTATCCGTGTGCGTGTGTGTGTGTGTGTGTGTGTGTGTGCGTGTGCTTCTGTGTGTGTGTTGACAGAGAGGATTCCTATCCCCCCTCTTTTCTTTCAGCTCACCTTCCTATATTCCCCTGGGGGGTCTGGAACACCTTCTGCCTGGGGCTTTGCATCTGAGGTCTTGCATCCAGGTGAAAAACACAAGTGGGAAAATATATTTGAGGATCATTCCCTCCAGGCCCAGGTGCC
Organism: Glaucomys volans; assembly: GCA_020662805.1. NCBI lineage: Eukaryota > Metazoa > Chordata > Mammalia > Rodentia > Sciuridae > Glaucomys > Glaucomys volans. Next base: position 14,597 of record JAJEJO010030755.1, read on the forward strand.
ATGATTTCATCCAGGAACACAGAGAGCAATGCCCCAGGGATGAGCTTTCCTTCATTCCATTATTTATGCTTTTAGATGAACAAGGGGCTATGTGGGAAGACCTTGCATTTTACCCATAAAACAAGACATTGAAGGTGATAGGGCATCTTTATGCTTTTTATCTCCTAAAATATTGAGATCATCCACTGATGTCCTAGTGTCATTCATCCTTAGGAGGAAATGAAAACAGTACAAAGGGCACAGGCTGCAGATTTCTGGCCCTGGAGCACATGAGAATATCAGGCAGGGAACTATTCTGTATGATATTATTAAAGCAGATATCATGTTGTCCTTTTGCCAAAATGCACACAACGTAGAGAAGAAAATGGGAAGCAGAACATAAATTATGGACATTACTTAGGAGTGAGGTACTAAGACTGGCCCATCACCAGTGCTGTGCACCACACCCATGTGATGTTAATAAAAGTGGAAACCAGAAAGTGCAGAGGATGTGGCATTCATGGCATCTGTCTGTACTTCCACCCAATTTCCTGGAACCATAACTCAGTTTTGACAATACTGTCTAGCAGCTTGAAGAAAACCACACTTTTAACTAGGTACTTGTCACATGTCACAAGGGAGCATTTGAAATGTATTTAGTCTAAATAGAAAAGTGCTGTGACTAAAAAAGAGATAGGTAGTGTCAAGACTTTCTGGGAAAGATGAATATTTCATGCTTCTATTATGGTTTTTAAGTAAGTTACATATTTTAATGCTAAAATTGGGCAGTATGTTGGGAATACACAGAGTCAATGAGTTAAGATCCCATATGAGTGAGATCCAATGAAGTTTGTCTGCCTGTCATTATATGTAATACCCTTTCCAGAATGTGGACACAAATGTATTAATGTCACTGACTTGTTCCCCTTAAAGTGGTTCATACTTGTGAAGTGAATTTCATCTTAAGAAAAGAATGAGTCTCAAGCATCTAATTGAAAAACTAAGATTTAAGCCAAGGCAAACTCAAGAAGCAGGAAATCATTAGAACATGCATAATGTCAGAAACAACTGTGTGTATTCATAAACTATGTACAATCAAGAAAGCATTTAAATAGCTGGACAATGGAGGATTAATAAGAGTTCTTGAACATTAGTTTATGTATGTAAAAACATTGAACTTGACTAATGAGATTAATTGAAGTAAAATATTCTAATGAATTATGATGCAAGCAATAAAATAACTAGTGTTAAAGAGAGGAAAACATAAAACGAACCAAGCACAATGAGATATATTATTGAATATAATTATGTATAGTGTTGTCAATTAATGAATAGATATAACAATTAGTTCAGTATCATGATTTCAAGGACAGCCATGAACATGAAAGAGAATTGTGGTTTTCAACCTGATGTCCAGCTGAGAGTACTGTTTTTATTGCTTGTTTTATTTAGTTATACATGACAGCAGAATACATTTGGATTTCCTGTACACAAATGGAGTACGACTTTTCAATAATCTGGTTCTATACTATGAGGAGTCGCACCATTCATGCAATCATACATGTACATAGGGTAACATTGTCTGTCTCAGTCCACAATCAGTCCTTCCCCCATCCACTGCCCTCCCCTAATTTCCCTCTACACAATCCAATGTTCATCATTTCTTCCCATAACTTTCCCCCTGGCAATGTATCAGTATCCACTTATCAAAGAAAATTTTTGACCTTTGTTTTTTGGGGATTGGCTTATTTCACTTAGCATGATATTCTCTAACTCCATTTACCTACAAATGCCATAATTTTATTCTTATTTATTGCTGAATAATATCCTATTGTGTCTACATATTTCATTTTCTTTATCCATTCATGAAGGGCATCTAGGTTGCTACCACAATGTAGCTATTGTTAAATGAGCTGCTATAAACATTGATGTGACTAAGTCACTGTAGTATGCTGATTTTAAGTCCTTTGGGTATAAACCAAGGAGTGGGATAGCTGGGTCAAATGGTGGATCCATTCCTAACTTTCTGAGGAATCTTCATAGGGCTTTCCAGAGTGGCTTCACCAATCTACAATCCCACCTGCAATGTATGAGTGTTCCTCTTTCCCCATATCCTCCCCAACACCTGTTGTTGTTTCTATTATTGATAATTTCCATTCTTATTGGAATGAGATGAAATGTTAGGGTGGTTTTGATTTCTATTTCTGTAAGTATCTGCTCAGTTCCTTAGCCCATTTATTAATTGGGTTATTTGTATTTTTGGTGTTAAGATTTTTTAGTTCTTCATCAATTCTGGAGAATTCATCTATCTGAAGTGTGTGTGGTAAAGATTTTCTCCCACTCTGTAGGCTCTCTCTTCACATTGATTGTTTCCTTTACTGAGAAAATTTTTTTTTGTTTGAGTATGTCCCATTTATTGATTCTTGCTTTTATTTCTTGTGCTTTGGAGGCTTGTTAAGGAAATCTGGTCCTAAGCTGACAAGATGAAGATTTGGACCTTGTTTTCTTTCCATTTGGTGCAGGGTGTAGGTCTTTGATCCATTTTGAGTTGAGTTTTGTGCAGGGTGAGAGATAGGGGTTTAATTTCATTTTGCTGCACATAGCTTTCCAGTTTTCCCAGCACCATTTTCTGAAGAGGTGATCTTTTCTGCATTGTATGCTTTTGGCACCTTTGTCTAATATGAGATAACTGTATTTATGGGGGTTTGTCTCTGTGTCTTCTATTCTGTATTATTGATCTACTGTCTATTTTGGAGCCAATACCAAGTGTTTTTTGTTACTATTGCTGTGTAGTATTTTTAAGGTCTGGTATTGTGATACCTCCTGCTTCACTCTTCCTGCTAAGGATTGCATTGGCTATTCTGGGTCTATTATTTTTCCAAATTGTGTTTTCTATTTCCATGAGGTATATCATTGGTATTTCAACTGAAATTGGGCTTAATAATTTTTTGAATGTGGTTTGCTAACATTTTATTTATGGACTTAGGTGCCCTCAACACCAGCAAACACTTCATTGTTCTTTCTATATTCAGAGCCTGGAATGACAATGATGGTTTTGGCAACACAGGTGAAACTGCCTCAGTGAACACAAGTCCAAATGCTATTTGCTGGAGGGTGCAGGTGGCTGTGGCTTGTGTGGTCAATGAAGAGGAGGGAGCAGAGTAATTGTGGGAGGAGGGAGATGAGCAGGATGTAGCTGAGAGCCTGTTTGTTGACCTTGAATATGGGAGTGTATATGTGCCTCACAAAGACCCCAAGAAAAGCAGCTGTGAGTCCAGAGAAGCAGAGAGCTGCACAGTCCAAAGCTATGCCAGAGCATCCTCAGAGGTCAGGAAATTCACCACGCTGCAGAGGAAGCTATTTCTCTCACTCTTAGGGTTCTCATGTGCAGTGTAATGACACACCCACTGCATCTGGAGAAAAAGTATAGGTTCAGTGTTTCCTCATCACAACTTCTACATTTTGCCATGTTGAAGAAAATATTTGCCCAATATTATCAGTGTGAATACAGACTTCCTTGGATATAATATTAAGATACACCAGGTAAATATTCCTGATATCAGGAGAATGTTTTTAATCTCACATAAAATCAAACCCATTCCAGTGGCCATTGCAGAAATGGTGGAGTGGAGGACAGTGCAGTTGGTGGTGTGGTGATGACACTGTGGAGGTGGATTCTCCCACCCCGTATCTCTACTGTGTCCCATTTCTGCCTCAGCCTGAGCCTCACATTGCCACACATATCATATTTATCCAAGGAAAAATTTAGTACTGTACTTTCAAACTCAGACACAGAAACAAACTCTGTAGCTCTCATGGAACTTCATAAGTTTTATCTTTATCATAATTCCATAATTTATGCTGTTTTTCAATATAAGTTGGTATCTGATAGAACAGAATTTTTTTATTGTGCGTGTTCAATTTTCTGGGACTGTTTTTTATCCAATTTTCCATATAAATACTGAAAACAGTGGTTGAGTTATAAACATTTGGATTCTGAATGGAAATTTATTTGCTTTATACAATTATGCATGATGACTACAGTTACTGAAGAGAAGTGTGTTTGAAAAATAATGCCATGCCTTTGAAAAGAAATCATGGGTGGATAACAGTTCTCTTGAATGGAACACGTCACAAGTATTCTGATTTTTGCTCCATATAGTCCCTGCCACTATAGCTCAGATCTGCTTTATAATAACATGAAAGCAGTCATGGACCACAGTTACATTTATCAGCAGAGTTCATTTACAGAAATTGGCACCAAATTGGGTAAACTCCCTCAACATCTTATTTAGTTATTAAAGGCAATACTCAAAAAACAGCAAGAGATTCTGAAATAAAAGACAGTGATTTTTCTCCACATTTCTTTTAAGATACTTGTTCCTCTTCATAGAATTAACACAGCTCCTGCTTCTGACCAAGAGACATGGGTGGCACACACAAGCATGTGCCTGTTACATTATGGATCACAAGCCTTTTCATCTTTATTTCTATTTCTTATTTTACACATTTATTGGATGTTGCAAATCTGTCCCCCAAAAATGGAAGTAACTTTCACCTAGCTTATCTTTACATGAAGATATCCGCTTACTCTGTTGAGTGACTGAGACAAAATGATTCCCACTGCTAAAATAATTCTCTGTAGAAGAGAAGTAGGCAAATTCAACCAAACTGTCCTTGTTTCTTGCTGGAGGCACAACATTAAAGAATGCCATTCAAGGAATGATTTCCACTTAATACTGCCCACCTTACACAGGGTTCCGTAACCAAAGCTATCATTTCTAGCCCATATGTATCCAGCATATGCAAGAGCATATTTTCCTTTTCTCACATAATATCAGAAACCTATACACCTCACTAAATTAAACTTGTATAAGCTGTGACCAGTGTTTATTCTTTCCATGAGAAACAACCAGTTTTATTTCTTCATTTCCAGTAAATTTTTGAAATTACTTTTCCTAACAATATTTCATTTGATAGGAACCCTATTGTAACATCTTTTAGAAGTTGAAGTACTAAACAATTAAAATTCTAGGACATGAAAAGACAAAAAGAGTGGTTTAACTGTAGCTCAGTGATAAGTCATTTGCCTCCCGTGCCCCAGGTCCTGGGTGCATCTCCTCAGGGCTGAAGAGCAGGAGGGGGGAGGGGGAGGAGAGGGGGAGGGATGGGGGAGGAGGAGGAGGAGAAGGAAAAGGAAGAGGAGAAGGGGAAGGAGAAGGAGAAGGGGAAGGAGAAGGGGAAGAAGGAGGAGAAAGAGGAGGAGAAGGATGATGAAGAATATCTGCTACAATATGCTTCAAATTTTGGCAATTATACTAAATGAAAGAAGTCACAAAGAATAAGTTTCATTGGTATATTAATTTATTTATGCTAATACTCAGAATAGTTTGATCCACAGAAACAGAAAGCTGATTGGCAGTAATGCAAAAAAGGGAAAGGAAGTCTGGGGAATCAGTGCTGTATGCACAAGGACCTTGGCTTTATGTGAATAAATGTCTGGGGACTAGATAGGATGGTTGAACCACTTTGCAAATATGCCAAATGTCATTGATTTCTGGATTTTAAAGGAGTTAGTTTTTGTTATATCATTTTAATCACAGTACATAAGAATCTGTTCCCTGAAAATACCAGTTGCAGTCTGATTTTCTCACAAGAAAATTTAAAGCAAAATCAAGAACATGAATCAGTGACTCAATGGAAGAACACATGTTCTTACAACTATGTCCATTGGTATATGAACTTAGTGTGTGAAAAAGACAGCATTTGGAAATTGTTTGACAATGATATTTTGATAATTTTTGACAGTGTATTATTCAATGTAAACTAGTTTAGCATGAATGATTATGCATGCAAAATAATACCAGGTATGTTATAAAGATCATATTAATGTATATAAGACACCAAGGATAGGAGCAGGAAACAATTATCATTTACAATTAGACAATTTATCTAACTATGACTATTATACTGTCAACCAGTTAGCACATACAAGGCATAAGCTATTTCTACTTAACCATTGAGGGATAGCGGTTGTACTGAGATAGCATTCACACCTAGGAGCTCAAATAGTTGGTCATGGTGAGTGTTATACATTAGCCATTTCAAAAGTGAGGTGGATCTTGTTGATGAAGAGGTTAAGTGAACCCAGTTACTTATGGTATCAGAAAGCAAAATCAGGGTGTTTTTTTCCATGCTTCCTAAAAACCATAAATGTTAATAGATACACATGGAGTAACCTTCTGAATGCCTATTTCCTCTGGAGTCTAGTTAATCCCTGACATTTTTCAAACAGATCTCATCAGGTCTCCTGAGAATTATATAGCACTTGGGGACAAAGATGCAGCCCAGGAGACATGCACTGGAGGCCAGGATGGAGAGGACCTCCACAGCAACCATGGCCTTGCCCTTGGTGCTGTAGTACACAGGGAGGAAGGTGAGCCAGGCACTGCAGAACACCAGCATGCTGAAGGTCAGGAACTTGGCTTCATTGAAGGTGTCAGGCAGGTTCCTGGTCAGAAAGGCCACTGTGAAGGTTCCCAGGGCCAGAGAGCCCAGGAATCCCAGGACACAGTAGAAGGTAGTGACCGAGGCCTTGTTGCACATGATGATGATGTGGCCATGTTCAGAGTGTGGGTCTGAGTTTACAAATGGAGGAGAGATCCCCAACCAGACTCCACAGAGAGTCAGTTGGATGAGGGAGCAGCTGGGAATGATGAAGTTAGGTGCTCCTGACAGCAGCAAGTGCCTCATCCTTCTCCCTGGAGCAGTGACTTTGAAGGCCACAGCAACAGTAATGGTTTTAGCCAAGACAGTGGAAACTGCCACAGTGAACACCAGTCCAAACGTGGTCTTCTGCAGGGTGCAGGTGGCTGTGTTTGGATGACCAATGAAGAGCAAGGAGCAGAGGAAACAGAAGGTGAGGGAGATGAGCAAAATGTAACTGAGAGTTCGGTTGTTAGCCTTGACTATGGGAGTGTCTCTGTACCTCACAAATACCCCAAGAACAGCAGCTGTGAGTGCAGAGAAGCAGAGAGCAGTGCAGACCAGAGTCTTCCCCAGAGGATCTTCAAAGGCCAGAAATGTCACAGTCTCTTCGAGACAGGTGATCCGCTCAGTGTTGGCATACTGATGATCTGGACACTTCACACACTGGTCCATGTCTGGTGAGAAATGGAGAATGTCATCAGTCCTGGGTCAGTAATTCTCTTACTCCCAGTCTGCTTAAAGTAGAGCCTGGGGCAAGCTTAGCCATAATGTCCTTCCTTGTTGCTCTAGAGAGTTAAAAGGCTATGTAAGGAATGATTCCCAATCAACACTCCCTATCTTATTTATGGTTAAGAAAACATAGCTATTTTTTCTTCTTTCCATTTATCATGCATATTCATGAGACCATCCTACTTATCTAACAACAGCAAAACACCTTTAATCTCAGGCCATTCAGTATGTAAAAAATAATTAGCCTTGGGCTCACAATTCATAAAAGCATACATGTGCCATCCACAGTCCTTGAGCCAAGGAAGTCCAGACTGGAAAACCTGCTTGTGCGTGGTCTGGCAAAGGCTTTCTCTGCTGCAGGGAAGGCAGCTCTTGCTGTGTCCCTACCTGGCTATTTCCCCCCAAAAACCTTGATTCTGATAGCATTAACCTTATTAATGAAAGTGGAGACTTCATGATTCTCTCACCACCAAAAGCTCTTCATCCTCATATCATCATGTGAGGGGCTAATTTTCAACATATGGATTTGGAGGACACAAAGTACCTGCCTGTCTCACTAAATTGGACCTCTAGGAGCTACAATCTTGGTAAGTTTATTAAACCATCACAAGCAAATAAATTGCCAAGTCACAAGGGTTTAGAGATGACAGCACACAATTTCACGGGGAGTAAGTCCTCCCACCCCAAAAGCTGCAGTGTCCACTGCAGAACATGCAGGATCTTGAGTGGACTGTGTGGCACCACAGACATGTTCTGACAGTCCTGACACCTTCCTGTGTCTTTCCAGCCAAGAATGGCTCTAATTTGTCTACTTTCCTCATCCTTTTTCATTTTTTTCAATTCTTCCAAAATTTTCAGTAAAATTACTTCCATATATTTTACAAGTTTAAATGTTGTGTTATCTTTTAAACTATATTTTTGAAAAAAGCAAGATGAGTAATAGAAATAAATGCATTGCATCTTTCAAATTGCATGGTATTAGCACCAAAATAGACAGGTAGACCAATGATACAGGATAGAAGACACAGAGACAAACCCACATAAATACAGCTATCTGAACTAGACAAAGATGCCAAAAACATACACCGGAGGAAAGTTAGTCTCTTCAACAAATGGTGCTGGGAAAACATATTAAGCAAAATGAAATTAAAATCCCATCTCTCACCCTGCACAATACTCACCTAAAAATGGATCAAGGACCTAGGAATTAGACAAGAGAACCAGGACCATATAGAAGGAAATGTAGGCATAAATCCTTGTCATGGCAGTGTAGGACCAGACTTCCTTAAAAGACTCCCAAAGTCAAAGAAACAAAAACAAGAATCAATAAATGTGATGGACTCAAACTAAAAAACTTTTTCTCAGCCATGGATATGATCAATATGAAGAGATCCTACAGATTGGGAGAAAATCTTTACCACATGCATTTCAGATACAGCACTAATCTCCAGAATTTATCAAGAACTAAAAAAACTAAACACCAAAAATACAAATAACCCAATCAATAAAACGCCTAAGAACAGAGCAGACACTTTACAGAAGAAGATATACAATTGATCAAGAAGTATACAAGAAAATGTTCAACATCTCTAGTAATTAGAGAAATGCAAATAAAAACTACCCTAAGATTGTATGTCACTCCAATCAGAATAGCAATTATCAGGAATACAAGCAACAACAGGTATTTGCTAGGATGTGGGGGAAAAGGCACACTCATACACTGCAGGTGGAATTGCGAATGGGTGCAGTCGCTGTGGAAAGCAGTATGAAGATTCCTCAGAAAACTTGAAATGGACCCACCATTTGACATAAAATCAGCATACTACACTGATGCAGCCACATCAATGTTTATAGCAGCTCTATTCACAATAGCTAGACTGTGTTTCCAAACTAGATGCCCTTCAATAGATGAATGGATAAAAAAATGTGGTATATCTACACAATGGAATATTACTCAGCCATAAATAAGGATAAAATTGATGGCATTTGCAGGTAAATGGATGGAGTTTGAGAATATCATGCTAAGTGATTTAAGCCAATCCCCAAAAATGAAAGGCTGAATATTTTCTCTGATAAGTGAATGCTGATATATAATGGTGGCAGGGAGAGAGTATGGGAAGAATGGAGGAACATTTGATTGTATAGAAGGAAATGAGGGGAGAGGAGGTAGTGGAGGAAGGAATTTGGTGGAATGAGACAAACATTACCCTATGAACATGTATGATTACACAAATGATGAGACTAAATTGTGTAAGACCAGAGAAATGAATAGTTGTACAATGAATCAAAATGCAGTTTGTAAAATTAAAAAAATAAATAATACATCAAAATAGCTCACCATTAACAAAAGATTGTCAGTTCCCACTGAAATACATGGTTATAATTTCTTTTTTTTTTCTAGGATTCTGTATTTACTTACATTGTGTAACCCAATTTTGTTCATGATATAATCCCTTTCTAAAATATAGTGGGATTTCTTTTTATTTTTTAATGTACAAATTCAGTTCAAGGAGACTGGCTTGTATATTCCCTTTCATCTAATGATCTTTTCAGTGTTGTAAACAAAAATTAATCTATTAGCATAAAGAAATTTGATTTCTCTATTCCTTTGTATAGTCTGTTTTTATTTGTGCACATTAATTGTATATTTTAATGGGATTCACTGTGATCTTCCCACACATGCATGCAGCATGAATTGGATCCACCTACCCTTCTTCTATCCTGTGCCCTCTCACCCCAGGTCCCTATCCCAATTCCTAACAGTAACTATTGCAGTCTCAGATCAAGTTTTTTCCCTTTTGAGGTTGATTTCAATTTTCATGATGTTAACAATTCTTGGCAGATCTTTGTAGAGGACTCATTTTCTGTTTTGGCTTTTGCAATTTTTCTTGAAAGAGAAATTTTAGTTCCAACATAGTTATTTTTTCTGTATATCCCATGATCTGTTTAGAAGAGTATGTGTAAATACCCTAACATGTAGGAATTGAAGTTGCTGGGAGCTGAGTTCTTTATATGTGCACATGGACAAGCAAATAACTTAACACATACCCACTGCTCATAGTTTACTCAGAATACTCATTTACTGGACTATGTTGTCAGAATGAGTATATTTTAAATCAATTGAAATGTGCTGCAAATTAGCCACAAATCATGCAAAAAATGTAGAAAATCCCCACTACAGTACATTTCACTGTATCACTGGTGAATGTCAACTCTGAGCAGTTCCAGGTAGTCTTCTGTTCCTTTTTACATGCTCTCCCAATGCCCCAAACCACCTTTTGTGTTGAAAGGGCATTGTATATTTTTGTTAGGTTCTCTGGGTAGCACATTGAATGGTAATTCCCTATGATCAGCCATTTCTAACACTCCCAATTCTTTATTACACCACTCATTGATCTCATCATTATCAGACTCTACCACCACTTTAAAGAATACCATGCCACCCTCCCAAACATGTAGTTGGCACCACCCATTTCTTCCTACAATTCCTGTGATTGCATCTATGCAGTGTAATGGAATACCTTGAGTTCACCTCTCTCTGCAGATTCCCACCCAGGTGTGAGCTAGGGGAGACCAGGAAGTACACCCTATTTACTGTGGTTATGCTATACCATAGTCTCTTCTATACTGCAGGAATATTTATTTCTTAACACAAACACAACCTTTCTGAGCACCTGTCCTACATCAACAATAGTGCTGGGTACTGAGGAAGTAAGGCTAATCAAGAGCCACATCTTCAATGTGATGCAAATGTACCTTCAAAGAAACTGAGAGTAGGATTGTGGTTGTGCCTCAGGTGTAGAGCACTTGCCTAGCATGTGTGAGGCCCTGAGTTCAACTTTCAGCACTGCATATAAATAAATGAATAAAATAAATGTCCATCAACATAAAGAAAAACATTTAAGAAAAAGAAGCTGAGACTAGAGACATAATAGAGTATGTTAAGTTCATAGATGGAGATAAAAGTTAGGCTACTATTAGTTTGCCACTGCCTGAAGAAGGTGTAGAATGCTGAGTCAAAACAACATGTGGTTGAAGAGACAGGGAGTATATTATTTCATGGGGTGATACTATGATTATAACAACTGAGCTTTTAACTGAAAAAAGGAAGAATTTTGTTCCACCCTTTCTCTTCCATACCAATTCAAGTTCCCTGCAGAGGTCGAGGATACAGGAGATCTCAGGAATTGCTCCCTAAGATATGCACTCACCTGTCTGATTGGAAATCTCATGCTCTGGGCAGGGTGTGCAGTCAAAACAACAGGCAGCCTTTCCCTCCTGCAGGGACATCCTGAATCCAGATCTACAACTCACACTGCAGACTGAGTGGGGAGTCTAGGGAAATCGGATATGCCCTGGCAACAGAGGCCTTTGACCCAATCCCACAATAACTGTAATGTTTTAGAGTACTGGACCACTAATAAACTTAGTTCACACAGATCTACTCAAAGCTAATTGATCAGATGCCAACCACACTGCAATATGTACATATGAGCATCTAGAGACAAATGTTGAATAATTGTTCTCCTTTTTCAACCATCAGAAAGTCACTAAGAAAATCTTGGAAGGTGAAATATGATGCATTAATTATCCAGATGTGGATATTTACTAAGCTCTGAAGAAACACACAACCCATCATACATTTTTGGTTTTCTATGTGTAGTGCAGAGGTATGATTAGGTCCAACACACCTGTCTGCTTCCTGTGGCCCACTCTATCTTGTCCTCAGATAGAGACAGCTGGTGACCATGTGGTAAATATGGGGAAAATGTTCCAACTTTCACCTTGAGTCCAAGGCCTTCCGGAAAATTCCAAAAGTTAAGAATGTCATACTCTCCATCCAATTGTCCTTTCTGATTCATACTCACTGGGTATCTCCTGCAGGATTCTTAAATGTGATGTTCTTCAGGAAGGGGAGCAGCTGAAAGAGAGGCATCAAATTATGAAGAGTGCCCCACAGTTATGAAGAAACCTAGATTAGGGAATGCTCCCTATTCTCTTAAATCCCTTTCTAAAAATTCCACTTCAGCACAGGCACATGATAGAGTAAAACATGCAAAACTAGCATATCCTAATATTTCTACAATATCAGTCATACTTAGGAGGAAACACGCAAACACATGCACACCTGGGTGGTCAATGGGCATGTTATTCAGATAAACCTAGACACCCATTTCCTCTCCTTGTTCTTAGAACACCTGTCAGCCAGGTAAGGCCATAGTGACTACATTGGTTGCAGAATTGCATGAGATCATTTATGTGAATCATCCATACTGATCAGCTTCCCTTAGGCAGTTAAAGAGCTAGTTCTCAGTTTGTAAATTAAGGACTTCCTGAAAGGACTGGGTTTTTCCTGTTGAGAGCAGTAGGCGGGCAGGATCTTCAGGTGCTCTCTAACTAACCACTGATGATCTTCATTCCAGGTTCCCTTTCCCCTTCCCACCAGCATCTGGTTCTTGATTGACATCCAGGCATAGATTTACTTCCTGGCAGTGAAAACTGCACAGAAGTGCCTGTGTTTGGGAATAGGATCCTACACTGTTTGGTTTGAGCCTATCGAACCCCTCAATGGAAGGCACCACCTTGGTGAAGTTCACACGACCCAATAGGAGACATTACCTGCAAGGGGGAGAGCACTTGTCCTTTCCCATTCTTCTCTGGTTGCACATTCACTTGTTGGAGAAGCGTTTCATGAAGGGTGTGGGCCACAGCATACACAGCATTGTGTATATTGTAACTCCCATCACTCATGGCCATGTCAAAGTGGTGCCTTGGTAAACATGCCAAGGAGCCTTTGAAAGAACAGTTCTTCAGTATTTTACAGTCAGACTTTCAGAGTGAGCAGTTGAAATGCATCCACCACAACCTAGCAAGAAATGTGTCCTTTGGGTATTTGGATGGATTAGCTGTCTAGATAAAGTGTTTAAAACCTGACATCTCCCCATGGTGGTGAGAAAAAAGGAGAGCACCATGGAATGGGTCAAGGATGAAATGTCTCTTACTGTTGGTTACATCCCACTCAGAGGTGGTGACCCAAATTTTTCATGTGATTATATTGTCCCATGTTTTAAAACTCACAGCCAGAAGAGACTCTGTGTCACCAAAAATAAAAACAACACTTGCTGATGATTTCATGATCTGGCTGTATTGTATATGAGCTCTTTTGAGATACAAAAGTACAGTGGTTGCTACCATATTAACAAAGGCTGCACAGACTCCATTCCTGTCCATTTCTTTTCTCAAGTCTGAGAGAAATCGAATGCCTTTCTCATCTTCTGAGATGACCAGCCCCACCCAGTTCCAGCTGAAGTAAACCATCAAGGACACCATGCCAAGTGCCAGAGATGTATCCTTGAGAGGAATCTGATAGAGAGAAGGAAACTGGCCATTGTCACTGAGGATGGGTTCAAAAGGCCCAAAGGTGAGCTGAAGGGGAAGAACATGGAAACCACATGAAGAGGAATTGCATAAAGCACCACCTCAGAACTGAAAGGTGTTGTGCAACATTTTTAAGTAGTAAAAGTGAAGATTTTCTTCTCCTGGTTTTCTAAACAACTCCTAATTCCTCTATGCATCCTATAAAAGAGCTGCTTAGACTCAGTGTTCAGAGAAACCCCCACTTCTCCATGTATATTCCAAACCACATATATATCAATACCCCTGCAGTATTGGAGCACTTAGCCTTAGAAAATATACACTTAGATACAAGGATCAACTCTGTCTTCTCTTTTCACTCTCTTTCTCCCCTGAAAATGGCATCTATAAATAATGGTTTCATTCCTCCCCATCCTTCCATCCTCATCTGTGGAAATTTGTAGAGCTGCAGCAATGTTCCAATTTGGGCAGATGTCCATGTTTGTCCTGTAATTACTGCTACAGACTTGCTCTCCTTTCTACAGGTGTAATTAGGGATGTACTTGACCATCCCGGTAAGCCAAGTTAAAGAGCTCTCAAATGTCCTCCAATCAGAGTGCAATGCATTATGGAACTCATATCCCAGAGATATGTTGGGCAAAAGATATGGGTTCCTGTTGATCTCTTCAATGGCAAAAACCAATGACAGGGCATACTGGTAGATTCTGGTCTGCAACCTGCATAGAAATCATAGAGATCTTTAGGGATAAGATTCCAACTGCAATTTTCTTCAATTTCAATATAATGTTTTGTATTTACTGATCATTTGTCTTTGCCCCCACACCGAGTTCATATGTTGAAATTCTCCCCCTTCATGTGATGGTGTTAGAACATGAGATCTTGGTCGATAATTAGGATTAAGAAACTTCATGAGGATATGTCTCCTATCAGTGTCCCTGGAAACTCCAGAGAGGGCTTGCTGTATGGGAACGCAATGAGATGATCCTTGCCCATTCATGAGCCAGGAAGCAGACTTTGACGTGACATCCAGTCAGTTTTTGCCTTGACCTTGGAATTCTCATCCTTCCCAAATGTGAAAAATGGATGATTGCTTTTTGAATCACCTAGTTATTGGCTATGTTGTCCTACAGCAGCCTGCACTAACATGGTGTAACCAGTAAGGGTGAAGGCACACACAAGTGTGATGATGAAAACAGTGGACCCTTACCAGATGTTTGATATCCTCACCAAATTGGATCACGGGACTTTTGTTCCTCCCACTCTTCCTGCTCACCCCTCTTATCTTCTTGTTCTCCTTCCTCCTTTTCTACTTTTCTAAGGTTCATTATGCAAGAGAACAATGTTATTTTCTTTGTGCTAGCTTGATGCTTTTTCCATTATAAATGGGCCATTGTATTTATATTTATGAATTTTGTCTTTATTAAATTTGTTGACATTGTTTTAGCCTTCCAACCTTGGATTTCTGATTTGGTTTGGAATTTACCTGTTGTATCTTTGTACATTAGGCTTCTCTCTTGACTTTGAAATACTCCATGTTTTTTTTTTTTTATTTCACATATCCCATTTAAAACAAATTGGCCAAAAGTTGTGATTTTCTTATCCAATTTGGCAATCTGTATTTCACTGAAGAATTTATTCCATTTGTGATTAGAAATGTCATTGTTTTTTCACAACATTTGTATTTTACTATGTATTTTCCTCTAATATTTTTCCATGGTTTCATTCTTTGTTCTTTAACATGTGCACATCAGACCACACTATCTGATGTAGGTATATTATCTCTCCTCTGTGTAATTGTGAGACTCCTTTATTTAAGCTGTCTCTGCCTGATTTGTTTCTTTCTAGTATTTTGTTTCTGTATCTCTTGTCTTTCTCATTCTCCTCTGCCACTCTGCCTTCTCTTTCATGTTTTCTAGTTTCTTGTTTTTCTCTTTTGATTTATGTTTGCTTCAAAATGTATCTTCAGCTCTTTAAAATCACTTATTTATTACCTGTCTTTGAAGTTTTGCTACCTAAAAGCACTATAGGGTTTGTTTTCAAATAGCTCTTTTTTGGTAGTTTCCAATTTCATCTTTCTTTAGCAGTTCTATCATTTATTCTCTCACTTCATGCAAATTCATGAGTGCAGTTAAAATTACATTTTTTGAAAACTTTCTGCTTTGTGTGGAAATCATTTGTAGACCTCCATACTACCAAGAGACCTTGTGATTCTTTCCACTCATACACATGTTTTCATTGAAACAGAAGGACATGAATTTTCAAATCAAATGCATGATCTTACATTTGCATTAAAGAAAATACAGAGAAAAGAGTGCCTCCAAACTGAGATGCATATCACATATATGTGGATTGTTGAAAAGCAGAAGCAGGCCTAAGCAGAGGGGCCTGGCCTCCACCCCATGGGCATGCCAATCCCCTGGGCCAACCCAGCCATACTGAGTGGGAAAGCCTGGGAGTGGATTCCAGCAATCTTGATGTTCCAATAATCCTTCCAGTGGATTTTGATCCATGGTAATGTTAGAGAACCTCTGCTTTAGTAAAAAGTCATCATACCAAAAAAACAAATTACAGCAGAGCAGTGTGAAGAAATTGCCTAGGAAATTCATCAACTCTGATCTTCAAAAATGCACATAAAAAAGCGCATCATCTCTAGCAATTAGAGAAATGCAAATTAAAACTACTTTTAATTTCATCTCACTCCAGTGATAATGGCAATTATTAAGAATACAACCAGTAAGTGTTAGACAGAATTTTTGGAAAAACGTGAACTCATACATATCAGATGGGACTGCAAATTGGTGTAACCACTACTGAAAGCAGTATGGAGTTTCCTCAGAAAACTTGGAATGGAACCACCAGTTGACCCAGGTATCCCACTCCTCAGTTTATACACAAAGGACTTAAAACCAGAGTATACAATGCCACAACCACATCAATGTTTATAGCAGCTTAATTCACAATAACTAAACTGTGTAAGCAATCCAGTAGCCCTTCAACAGATAAATGGATAAATAAAACATGGTAATGTACACAATGGAATATTATTCACCTTTAAGAAGAAAGAAATTATGGCATTTGCAGGTAAATGGGTGGAGCTTGAGAATACCTTGCTAAGTGAAATAAATCAAACCCAAAAAACCAATGGCCAAATGTTTTCTCTGATAAATGAATGGTAATCCATAATGGTGGCAGGTAGGGAAGAGTGAAGGATCTTTGGATTGTGCAAAGGGTAGTGAGGGGAGAGAGAGGGGGCATGAGAAGGATGGTGGAATGAGACAGACATTATTACTCTATAAACATGTATGGTTATGCTACCAGTGTGAGTCTGCACCATGGAAAGCCAGAAGAATGAGAAGTTGTGCTCCATGTGTGAATAATGTGTCAAGAGGAATGCTATTGTCATGTATGACTGAGTAGAACAAATTTTTAAAAATAATATTAAAAAACAAATTTAATGGGGTATCAGGCATTTGAAACCCATCAAGATCAGAACATTCAAATTAGACTGGATCTGTAGAGAAAAGAATCATTGCAGAATCTGTGAGGCAAGACTTCTGATTCTGGGTTCTGCATGATTTTACATTAGTAATTCTCCAAAACTGAATACAAATGAGTACATATTTCCCAATATATAAAGTTAAATAGGTTCAATTATTTGAAATACAACAAAAAACTAAAAAAACGAAGCTAAGTACAAAAGTTAAAATTCAGAATCTAAGAGATAAAAGTATACCCATCACTCACAATACATTTCAATTATATGTATTTGTTTTTTATCTTTATTGGTGCATTATACTGATATGTAATCGTGGGATATAACATGACAGCAATTCATATATGCAAATAACATAATTCCATTGATTTCACTGCCTAATGTCTTTACTTTTCCTCCCCTCCCCTCTCTACCTGATTCATTTGTTCTACTCTACTCCTCATTATTATTGTTATTGTTATTATTACTACTGTTCACTAGCACATTATAATTACATGTCTAACACTCTTCCCATTCTCTCAATTCCCTTAATCTACTCTTTTGGTCTCTCTTCTATTTTCATGAGATCTTTTCAAAATTCCTTTATTTCTCCTCCTACCATCCCCATATGAAAGAAATCATTCTACACTTGACTTTCTGACTCTGGCTTATTTCACCTAGCATGATATTCTCCAGTTCCTTCCATTGACTAGTAAGTGATATTCTTTTGCTGGCTGAATAAAACTCTATGGAGAATATATACCATATTCTTTTTATCCATTAGTTTTTTGATATATGCCTAGGCTGCCTAACTTGGCTATTGTAAATTGTGGTGCTTTAAACATTGTTATGCATGTATCACTGTAGGGTGCTGATTTTATGTCTTTTGGATAAATACCAAGGAGGAGGATATCTGAGTCATAAGCTGTTTTCAAATGTGGTTTATTTGTGAAATCTCCACAGTGCTCTCCAGAGTGGTGGTACTAATTTGGTTTGAAATTATATAATCCATCATCTGAAAGAAAACATCACCCATCAAAATTGCTATGTTCAGCAAAGCAGAATTTCATTCAGAATCAAAGAGAAATACAAACTTTCCAAGATAAGAACAAACAAAAGGAATTCATAACCAGTGATCCAGCACTATAGAAAATACTTGCTAAAAATCTATACACTGAATTCAAAAAGAAAACCCAACACAGTATAATAGATGACACTCAATAGAAGAACTGTTAATCATATGAAAATTATGACCAAAATGAACATATAAAACAAATAAAAATTGCAGGAAGTAATAAACATCTCTTCATAAAAATTGAATGTCATAAAAGATGTAATCTGGAAGAATGAATTGAAAAAAAGACCCATCTCTATGCTGTTTTCAAGAGATTGGGCAAACATATTCACAGGATCACAAAAAAGGATGAGAAAACTTATTCCATGCCAGTAGAGTCCAACTAACAACAGGAGTAGCTATTCCCATACCTAACAAATTAGATTTCAAGTAAAAACTAATCAAAGGAGACAAGGAAGGTCACTACATACTAGTAAAGGGAAAAATCCAACAATAAGATATAAGGATTGAAGACAAGTGTGGTGGCACACACCTGTAATCCCAGCACTTGAGAGGCCAAGGTAGGAGGATCATGAGTTCAAAGCCAGACTCAGCAACTTAGCGAGGCCCTAAGCAACTCAGTGACACCCTGTCTCTAAATAAAATATAAGATAGGGCTGGGGATGTGGCTCAGTGTGAAATGCCCCTGGGTTTAATCCCCAGTACAAAAAAAAAAGATAAAAGGATTGGAAATATTTATGCCTCAAATGCCAATGCACCTGTTTACATAAACAAGTGCTTCTTGACACCAGACCTTGCATAAATCCCTTTACAATCATAATGGGTTACTTCCACACACACTCATTACACCAGCACACAGGTCATCCAGACATAATATCAATGAAGTAGCTTCTGTCCTAACTACTACTATAAATCAAATGGATATAACAGAATTCTATAGACTGTTTCATCAAAAAACAGCTGAATTCAGAAAAATGTATGTTGCAGAAAAGCTAGCCTTTTTAATGAGTAGTTCTTGGAAAATTGAAAATCCATATGTAGAAGAATGAAATTAGATGCTTATCTTGCACCCTGCACAAAAATCAATGCAAAGTGGATCAAAGACCCAGGAGTTAGAACAGAAGCTCTGCAGCTGGCTGAAGAAAATATATGCTAAACCCTGCAACATATTGTCACAGGTACAGACTTCCTTATCAAGAATCCAAAAGTGCATAAAATAAAACCAAGAATCAATAAGTAGGATGACATCAAATTTAAAAACTTCTTCAGGCTGGGCATATAGCTCAGTTGGTAAAGTGGTTACCTTGAAAGCATAAGGCCCTGGATTCAATCCCAAGCACCATGTACAATGAAAGCTTCTGAACAACAAAGGAAACAAGGGCATGAATAGAGAACCTATAGAAGGGGAGAAGATCTGTGCCACTTGCTCCTCATATAGACAATTAATATCCATATTATTTAAGGAAATAAAGAATCTTACCATACACAAAAGTAGTAGCCTATTTACTAAATGGGCAAAAGAACTAAACAGACACTTCTCAGAAAAAGGAATACAAAAGACCATCAAATATATGAAAAAAGTTCAACATCAGTACCAATCAGGAAAATTCCAATCAACATTACACTGAGATTTCATCTCAGCCTGGTCAGAAAGGCAGCTATCAAGAATTCCAAAACCAGCAACTGCTGATGAGGATCTGGGGAAAAGGTTCAGTCATACATTGTTGGTGAGACTGCAAATTAATATAACCCTTCTGAAAAGCAGTATGGAGATTTCTTCAAAAGACTAGAAATGGAACCACCATACAACCCACTACTGTTACTCCTTAGGGTTTATCCAAAATATCTAAAATCAGCATACTATAGTATAGTGGTACAGGCACATCAATGTTAGTCCAATCCACAATATCCTAGTTATGGAACCAACCCAGATGCCATTTAACAGAAGATTGCATAATAAATGTGGTATATTTACAGAATATAGTTTTACTCCGCCATAAAGAAGAATGAAATTATGACATTTGATGGTAAATAGATGAAAGTGGAGAGCATCATGCTAAAAGAAATAAGTGAGACCCACAAAGTCAAGGGTCAAATGTTTTCTCTCATATGCAAAATCCACAACAAAATAAGGAAAATAGAAGAGAGAACTGTGGAGTAGAGGAAGGAAATTGGGGGGGGGGAGGAATGTGAAAAAGAAGAAAGTGGAATGAATTTTACCAAACTACCCTGTGTACATATATGAATATACCACAGTGAATTCCACCTTAATGCAGATCCACAATGCACTAATTAAAACAAAACTATAAATAAATAACAGAATGATCAGTGGAGGAAAAGGAACAGTGGGACAGAGGATGGAGGGAAAGTGGATGTACTGTGGACTGAATTGGAGCAAATTATATGTTTGTAAAATCATGTCAAAATGAGCCCTCAATTTACATATAACTAAGGTGCCCTAATAAAAAATTAATTAAAATAAAAGATGCTTTCTGTTTATGTGTTCTGCAAACTGCCAGCTTGTGTGGCCAGGAGCTGAAGCTGGTTGAAAGAGCTTTCAGCTTCCTTTCTCCCCAGTATGGGCTGGGTGAAATGAGAAATACTGGCAATCAGACTTTAGTCTGGATACTCTAGATCAATGCATTCCCTCTGTGGGGTTCATTTAGAAATCTGCATGGGGAGTTCCAGCAACTGGTGTTTAGCATTTATTGGGATGTTGCAACTTTATTGGGTGATACCGGGACAAATTAGACCAACACACCACTAGGCTGGGCAGATGCCAATCTCTGCTGGGCTTCTGGATCTCAGAGGCCTGAGGATTCTACTCACAGTGGAGAGCAACCAGCCCTCCACAGACCTCACATGCTCCACTGTGCAGGAATACATCCTTCACAAGTTCGGTCCTCAAGTGTAACCAAGCCCAACTACCCAGTTTACAGACACTTCTAGGCCAGTCACCTGAGCCCCAGACTCAAACACAAAGTGATTTGTATTCTGCTCTGTATCTCTAACCTGAATCCCCCTGGGTATCTCTTCTCTGTGCCTGTTTCAATCACCTTCACACAGAAGGTACCTGCCAGGAAGTGTGGCAATACCTGGTATGTTCTCTCAGGCTCCTGCAGCTATGAGCTGCAGTGTGGCCTATTCCAATCTCCCACCTCCATGCTCCACTCGCTGTTGGAGAAACATGGATCATGCTACAAACACGAGCTTCTGAGCAGGCTCTGTTTAGGTGCATTCAGAGTATTTTCTGCTCTGCAGGGTTTCACATGCCAAATATGTTTGCTGTGCTCCCCTTTCTGCTCGTGTTTCCTCCCTTTGTGGTGACCTGGTTCAATGCCACCACCACCTTGGTTCCAGCACGCTCTTCCCTGTGCTCTGTCCAAAGCATCTGAAGTTCTGCTCTCTGAGTCTGTGACTGTCTGATAGTGCACTGCAGTGAATTTCCTCTGCTCTCCACCTATTAGGAGATAGCACTCCTGCTCTGTGAGCCCCAAGCCAAAGAGGAACTGGAGAGCACACCCTTCCTGTAATCTGCTATCATTGATTTCCCTCTATTTCAATTACTTAAATGGCTAATTCAATATTAACTGTTTCTCTGTCTTTCACAGGAGAAATGGAAAATTAAAGCAGAATGAAAGAACCAAAAGAATGGCAGCTTTCAATGCTCTTATGCCACAGTGATTCACCTCATGCTGCAAATACAGCCCTTGAAGTTCTGTCTCTGAGGAGAATTTTAAAATGGACCTGCTTTCTTTTCTTCTCCTCTCTCTCCTCCTCCAAAACCTGGGGGAGGGGAAGAGTATTGCCTTTCTCCCATCCTAGGCTGAGTTTCCTGTCCTGGAGAATATGCCCACCAAAGGGACCAAGTAATTCAGCCTTCAGGGATGGCAGGATCTAAGGAATGGCTGTCTCCAACTCCTGCCCCCAGGGAACACCCAGAAAGAATCTCTTCTTTGAAAACCCTCTGTTATCCTGATGGGCAGAATCACATCCTCAGGGACAGGAGTCCCCTTGCTTCTCCTTTGCTAACAAAGCAATAAACCTTTTTCAATTTTCTCAAAACTCTGTCCTCATTATTGAATTGGCACTGGGGACAAGGACCAAGCTTTTGGTAACTCTTAATAGAAACAATTGTTCACAATATAGCCACAACTGAAAATAAGTAGTAGTTATTTATGTGAAGGCTCATACACATTTATCTCAAGGTGAAAAGTACTAAGGAAAACAAAATTACCAGATATAAAAATGATAAGCACACTAACATAGTTTTATAAGTAAAACAAAACTTCAGGATATATTAATATAAATGGACATAAGCATGGCCATGGGAAGACCAATCATCACAGACCCTCAGGTTTTGACTAAAAATGTCAATACAGGGGTCATGAACATTGTTAATCTTAATTTATTATATTTATACCAGAAACATATAATAAATTACAATTTAAGCACCCCCAAACAAATCAGTGTCTATTTATGGGTCTCAAGTTTTATGTCTGTGTCAGTCAGTACTGCACAAAATATTTGAGATAATCAATGTGAAACGAAAAAAATATTCACATTGGTTCACAGTTTGGGAGGCTTTAGTCCCTGGTTGTTGGCTCTACCACTTCTGGGACCACTGCAGCACACGCTGTCATATCTGGAGGATTTGCTGGAGCAAAGCATCCACCTCATGGCTCAGCAGATTACTCCAGCACCAGAAGAGAGAGATCTTGGTTCAGCACAGAAATTCAGTATGCAGGCACATTTGTAATCCAGTGTGTTAAACCACACACTAAGGAAACTTCTCATTAAGTGCTGAAAATATTTATTAGCAGGAAAATACACAAACCAAAAATCATTTTGATGAAATGGTTTTGAAAGGAAATGAAGCCAATGATTAAAAAGCTACATTAAGGAGCAGAGACAAAGAGGGAAGGGAGGCCAGAGGGGGTGAGAATGGTGGATTGCAGAGAGGGAATCTCAGCTTTAAATTTCTTGAACAGAAGATAAAAAGAACACAAGCAAGTGATTTCAACATGAGTGAGAGAAGTAAATATATTTGAAGTTGTTGAGAGTAAAGAAGTGAAGATGAAAGCAGACTGAGGGGGGAAGGAGGTCCCACAGGTCCAAGAGAAAACTAATCAGCAGATCTGGCTCCTTGGAAAGATCCACAAGACAGACATGAATGTGACAAGTCAAATGAAGAAAATGCTGTAAGAAAAACATCCGCAACATTTTATTGAAGGGAGAGATCATTAGGGAAGTCACACAGACTGTTTGAAATCCACTCCTTTGAGTTCAGAAAACAGGCTTTTTCTCCCCAAATGAAACTATAGTAACCTAAACATAGTGAAGCATGACCTGGAGAACATTACACCAATAGTGAGACATGGTGTCCACAGATGCTTTATGAAATGCATGCCCCAATGCACATCAGGCCTGAATGCATTCACAGGTAAGTTATATCTGCCACTCAGGAATAGATATTCACTCTACCAGGAAACTCTCAAATAAAACAGAAAATAGAAAAAGAAGACACATGTCTGTAATTTAAAAACTCACCTGTACTTGTTACAAATACCCAACAGAGAGTATGAGCAAAGAATCATTCCATATGGAATATTAGATAGTCTTTTTAAATCCTGACATTCAATGTTTACATATTTCTTCAAGGCAAAAAACAAAACCAAAACCCACAAACAAAAAGCACTACATTCATCAAAACATACTATAAAACTAAACATCCATTTCTGAGTAAATATGTTAGTTTTCTCAGAAGACATTGCCTTCACAGTACTTTTTAAAAATAATGAAGACAATAATCCTGTCCTAGTTCATCCATGTGGCAAAGTAGCTGGGATGAGAGATAAGTTAATTAGTTCATATAATCACTCCATGATGAAATCACATGTCAAAATGCTACATCACACCACGTAAATGTACATAATATTATTTTCCAATTAAAAATGAAACATCAAATCAAATCAAATCTTCTTTTAAAAAGCCTCCTAGCAGGTGTGCTGTGGTGAGTCACAACTATAGGAAGGCCATGGCAGAGGCAGATCACCCCTGCAGGGTGCTCTGCAAGGCAGGCTCCCTGCCCTGTGCAGACCTGAAACTGTGAACTCCAAGCTCCACACTGTGGGTGCAGCAAAGGCTGCTCTTGCTGTGGTGGGATGAGATGCTTAAACAACCTGTCCAGCACATTTCCATAAATACAGACAATGGTTTCTGTTTGCACCAGAATTGTCTAGTTCTGGACTGGGATTCCTAAGCTATTTGCTAGGCAGTAAAATAGCACACCAAAGAAGACTGGAAGAAAGGAGTGGGCAGCAGCATTTATTCACCTGGAAAATACCTGCTGAGGAGTCAATATAACCAATAAATCTATGTAGTCTCCAACCAAGTGCATGATAAACAGTACTTGTCAATGACTATTCAAAATAACAGCAGAAATGTAAAGTGTCTTGGGGGAACAAACAGCAGTTGCCTTGGGGGAAAATACAAAATTCTACTAAAGAATATAAAAGCACATTACTAGCAATGTCACATAGATATCAACATTCCCCCAAGTCCTACCAAATTTAAAGCAAATCCAAGGTTGCAAGAATTTTTTAATAGCAATGGCAAAATTAATTGAGAGATATTCCAGTAATATGGAAAAGTTTAGAAAATGAGAAAAAGAATTCAGAGAATAAGGGAAGAAGATGATTTTCAGAAAATTAATATTCATTGCTAAGTAACTAGAGTATTTTAAAGATGATGGCAATGTACCAAATGATACAGACACATGATCAGGATAAAAGAGAAAGGGGAGGAGTGACCTGGGTATATGTGTGTTTTGCACATCACAATGATTCTTTTAAAATCAGTAGAGAAATAATAAAATACTTCCTCCATAGTTAAAATAAGTAATTATGGAATATAAAAAGTAAGTTCAGTGACTCATCTATGATGTGTGTTGACTCTCATGTGAAGGGAAATGCAGTACTAGAATTAACACATGTCCATTAATGAACTTGCAGATTGGGGGCCTGTGACTGAAGGGCAGAAAGAAGGAAATGAAAGATGGTTAGCTTCCACATTCCCTGAAAGTTCCAGTGCTTTCATCCTGTAGACACATCACACTCAAAATGCTCAGAGCATCAACAACGCCCAGAGCACGTCTACAGTACTCAACAACCAAGCATAGCTTCTCCTGGAAATGCACAAAATGTTCTTTTTACAAAAAATGCTTCCACTTAAATAGATAAATCAGCAAAGAGCAAGCCACTTAATGCTTCAGAGGCATAATGAATAGGGACAGCACCAGCTACTAATTAATAATCATAAAAATGATCAATGAGAAAACATTTGTGTTCATCAAATAAAGACCCCATTTTTAATTAAATAAAAAGGACATAGTGGTCTCCTGAAGGATTAGTGATGTGGTCAGTAAGACCTCACCAGAGGATTCTTTAGCAGACGCCTGAGAATATTTTCAAATAGAGATTATTTTCACCAAAATGGATAATTATTTTAGGTGAGGAATATACTATCTAGTTTGATTTGATCATCCCCCATTATATACATATATCAAACATCACTTTTTATTCCCTAAAAATATGGAATTATGATTTGAAATTGCAAAATAAAAACAAAATATAGCTTTGTATCCAGCTGTTTTACATCCACACATCCATTTGCTTTAATCAGACTTTTCAGATGTATGCACAAGAATCTATTAATAAATTAATTTTTCAAAGAATATGAGCAAATGGCAGAAAGACCAATAGAGGGAGGGGCAGGGGAAGGAAAGGTGCCAGATCTGCACTGGAGAAGATCTGATCCCTGCTGGTAGATCTATGTCAAAATGGATCAAACTGTCATGTAAAACTAAGAAGAAGCAGTGAAAATGTTTTTATTCATTAAATACTTCAAAACCCCAACTGTCCCTCTGCTGTGTTCCTAATTACAGCAAATGAAATGAAAGAAAGTGGGAAATCAGGAACTTCCAAACTCTGTCCTGAAACAGCCTTTTGCTAGCCCTATGTGATATACAGTATTATGCAGGCATATGCATGAATACAAGAGTTTACATCTATACAAACTAACTGCTAATGTTTAGTTATGTAAGGAAAAGAGTTTGGTTAAAGAGGGATTGAGATGATAATCCCACTTCGTAATGTATTTATGTGAAAAAAAAGTACTCAGCACCAGGGTATGACTGCTGTGAGTCTGAGGCACTTGTGATTACACCACCCTTTTCCTTCATTAAAAGGTAGCTAAAGTTGTGTTTTGCCCTGGTGTTGATAAAGTTAATCATGTATTAAAGCAGGTCCTTGCCCAAACCTCCTTTCTTTCCTTCTGATTTTCAGAGACACTTCAGCATTGTCGTAGGCCCCTGACTCCTGCACTAGGTCACCTCAACTGGGCATGAATGTCACATGGTGGTAGGGGGAATCTTCAGATACAGTGTCCCAGGCTCAGGACAGAGAGAGCCACCTGCTGAGGCTCACTGGGCTCTGAACTGCTGAGAGTGGAGAGTAGGAGACAGAGCAAGGTGGCCTGGCCTCAACCCTAGGGAGAGAAACCAAGTCTCCATCCAGCCTCCAGGGTGCCTGGGCTGTAGGGACATGAGACATGCCCTGCCTTCAGCCCTGACAAAGATTTGCTCTTGGATCAACCTCTGTCTTTCTGCCCTGAACTCTGCTTCAGCCAGGTTTAACATCCCCACTGTTTCCTTCAGCAAGAACCTGGCCATGTCAGCTGAGCCACCTTGAACACCTGGCCACTCCCAGTATCCCATCAGTTCTTCCTCCTCTGGCACCCTAGATGCTGTCTGGTCACCCTGCCCTGCTATCCACACATCCATGTCATTCCTCTTACCTAGGGTCTCCCCTCTCCTGTTCCTTCTGTCATTCTCTCTCCACTGACCTGGCCCTGTTCCTGGGCTGTGAATCCCATTCTCCCTTAGTGTATCCAGAGGTGGCTGGATCCCTCCCTGGCTGGAAAACCCCTGCAGTGTCCCTGCACCTATGGCAGTGGTCCCTCTTGAAGAGTCTGAGTTGCCTTTGTTGACAAGTGTAACTCCTGATTATCTCCTTAACAGCCCTCAGGGGATTCAGGACAGTGCAGTGGTGATTCAAGTCTCACATCCCACAGACCAGACCCTAGCTCAGAATCACATCCAGCAGACACCATCAGAATCCAGGTGTGTACATTCGCACATTATTAAGTGTATCTGGGAGACTCCTGAAATTCTGCTTCATTCATTTGTAAATCAATACCTAACTACATTATCAGTGACACTGAAAACATCCCAAATCTGAGGGTGCACATATGTCCAAGTGAACCAGAATCAAATTGGAACAGATTAAAGTCTCACTGATGGTGTGTGTGTTATTGCTGACCTGACTTCCAGCTCCAAGGGGCAAGGATCATTCCAGCATTAAATATGATATGGAAATGATTTAAAGAAACATCCACAGTAAGAAGTGTTGCCTGAGGGGATGGGGAGTGAATAGTGGTGGCCCCCTGTAGGGTATTAGGAAATATATGCTGAGGGAAGAAATTTCAGCAGACCCTCAGCTCTGTGCAAGTGACCATTTGTGGCAGTGTCTTAGTGCTGAACCCAGGCCAGGGCTTGAGCTGATTTCCTGTGGTACATCACTTGACCTCATACCCTGACAGCTTTTCGTAGGGACACAGATGATGAACCAGGGTGGAGACTGCTGTCTCTTTCCCCTGTCAGATACTAAAAGTGGGAACTAACAGGAAGAAAACCAAAGGGGGAAAGAATTCAGGAAGAACTGAAAAAAATCCCACGTGGATCCTGACAGTGGGTTGGGAAGAACAGGGCAGGAGAGAATTTGGCTCTATCCATCCTGATTCCTCAGCATTACTTATCCCAATAATCACAGAGAGAGAAGTGAAAACAGCACTTACTGCTGGGAGAAGAAGGTCGACCCAGATCCTTGGGTGTCCTCATTGTTCTGGTGTGTGTACAGGGGGAAGAACCCCCCAATCACTACATCCCCGTCCTTGGAAACCTTGTGTTTCTTTCTCAAAAAGCATTCAAGAGTTGGTTGAAGTGCAGGCAAGGAGGGGAAGCTTCAGGACCCAGGAGACACAAATCAAGGCCAACATCTTAGAAGGGTCCACAAAGCCCTGAGTCCAGCAGATGGGACCTGCAGTGCCAGGGAGGTCAGCCAGGTCTACATGCTCCATGGGGGCAGGTGTGCCTATGTCTCTGAGGGCTCCTTGTGGTGTGAGCTGGAGAGGCCATGTTCTTGCCACTGACCCCTTTCTTTCTTGCCTCCTCCTCTTCCCTGGAGGAATCTGGAGCACTTTCTGCCCTGGGGCTCTGCATCTGAGGTCCTCACCCAGGTGAAAAACACAAGTTGGAAAACATGTGTGAGTATCATCCTCTCCACTGCAGGTGCTTTGATTTCATCCAAGTCCACAGACAACAAGGCCCAATTCCTCTTGGGCAGAATTGGTCCCAAGCCTGAGTTGAGGACCCTTGGCACCAAGTGCAATTGAAATGATGAAAGTGGATTTTCCCAGAGGAGGCAAAGCAAGATTTGAGGGGAAAAGTCAGAGAGGGCACATGCCAGGCAGGGCTCATCAGAAATACTCAGATATGATGTGCACCAGTACCCAAGATGGGGAGGGGCTGGCTCACATATCCAGGGTCCAGGGAAGCCATGGAACATTGCCTGCATGGCTCACACATATCTGCACACCAGTCCTATGTGCAGAACCCACAAGAGTGTGTGTTCCTCATTGCCTGTGGAACCCGGAATTCCAAGCCAGGGCCTCAAAACCAAGGCAGAAGCTAAGTCACATATGTGGGTTCTAATACATGACTGTCAATCCTCTACCCCATTTTCCATGGACCAATGTATCCCCCTATAACTTAGGGTTCTCCATTATTTATGCCTATATTAGAACAGGATGATGGCTGGGAAGCAACCCTGCAGTTCATGTAAAAACTGCTTATTCCACTTTCCTAGTAAGAATGTGATTCTTACTGCAGAGCTGTAGGGTATGCATGCTGCTGAGTGAGTGCATGCATGAGTCTTCTCACATTGATGTGGGACTCCAGAGGAAGTCTTGTCACTATAGGGTGATGCACTTTGTCTGAGAGGGGGCAGTGTCATGGCAGAAGCAGACCTGGTTGAAAAATGAAATTGTAAGAAAATCTGGTACCTGGAGAAAGGGTTATTTCCCCTCCCCTCTGTCAGCCTTTCTTCAGGAAACCTAATTAACAATAGGCCTCTACTTTTTGGATTGTATATATCTATGCCTGGTATTCTGATTTCTCCCCTTTGAATTGTAAACACTCCTGTTCCAGGTTTTGGACCTAAGGCTTGATATTTATGGAAGCCTGTGAGAAGAGCCAGTTTTTTCCCTTATCACTTTCCCCCTGGAAACCCTGCACAAGGCCTTTGGTCATGTACATTAGAAACTTTGTTCCATGAGATAGCCTATACATGTGAGAAACTGGGTATGGGGGCTCAGAATTTGGTTTCTGGCCTCCTTTGGACCCTCCAGCATAAAACTTAAGCTTCAGCTTTCCATTCTCCAAGTGCTGCCACTTCTTGATGGGTCTGCTTCCCACAACAGCAGGTCTTACAAGTTGTCATGAGATGCACAACATGATTTGCAATTTCAAAAGCTATTTTGTACAATATTTATCCTAAGTCCTAGTTGTAGGATTAAGATTTTTAAAGACTGGCAAAATAAATGCAGACACAAATATGCTAGATTAAAAGAATGAGTCCTGGGAGAGGGAGAAGAATTTTCACTCATGGCAGGCGATTGGAATTTCAGTGCACAGTACCAGAGATGGAGCTCAGTGGAGAGCAATTGCCTGGCATGTGCAAAGCCGAGGGTTTAAATACTCAGAGCCCAAATGAAAAAAGA